>WNWK01028239.1:0-25574 GCA_009830355.1 Cherax destructor | reverse complement strand
ATGCAGGTCCAGTTGAGGGCAAATATTTTTGGTAATTGTGGATTCTTTTTCAAAATTCTTAGATGTGCAAGTCACTAGTTCTATGACATCCACAGTGACTACTGAGTTACTGAGGAAATCCTTTTGTAATTTTGGGTTACCAGACATAGTTGTGTCAGATAATGCTGCTTACTTTGTATCCCAAGAACTGGAAGCTTTTTTAGTATGAATAGTATTGAACATATTACTCCAGCCCCATACCATCCATCATCAAATGGTCTGGCAGAGAGAGCGGTACGGACATTGAAGGAAGGGTTACACAAGTTTACAAAAGGATCTCTCAATACCAGATTATGTAGGTTCTTATATAACCATAGGAAAACTGTTCATTCCTCCACTAATAAGACACCAGCAGAAATGATGTTTCATAGGACTTTCAAAGTCCCTGTATCCGCTGTCAAATGTCATGTTAAAGAGGACAATTCATTGTCTAACATGCCTGCTGGTGACTTTCAAGGAGTGGTGAAGCATTTTAAGGTTGATGATGCTGTGTATGCAAGGAATTTTGGGAAAGGTGACCCTTGGGTAGAAGGAAAAATTGTGGAGGTATTAGGGGTTAGGAATTACAAAGTGTTAATTAGAGGGTTTGGTAACATGATATGGAAAAGGCATATAGATCAGCTCATGCCAAGGTTTAGGAGTGGAGAGCAATCACTGATTCCAACAGTACCAGAAGCAGTAAGGAGTGGTTTAGAGGAACTGGCCACAAATGATAATAATGGTAATAAACATAAAGAGCAGGTTAGCATACAGGAAGAACCTCCTGGGAGGTTTGCTAAGGGAACCAGCCGGGTGAGAGAAGAGGAGGCACCTCAGGACAGCGCAAACCCTCCAATTCTCTGGTGTTCCAGCAGAGTTGTCAAACCTCCAGATAGGTTGGATTTATAAGTTGGTGATATAATGTAATTTTGGAAAGGAGGAATGTAAGGGGTTGGGAGCAGTAGAAGGATTGAATACTGTTTGTTTGGTTTAGTCATTTATAATTGTTTTGTTATTGTCGTTGTTGTTATGGAACGGCCTTGGAGAGTACATTGTTATTGTTACTCAGCTTTTCAATAACCTACAACCACTACACCACCAATCCAGTTACGTCAGCTTAGGCTTAAGCTAGTGTACTAACCCTGCTGAGCTAATTGTAACCAGAACCAAGCGCAGTCTTCTAATTCGGGGGAATCCGAGCGCCCCAGTCAACCCATCCCGTGGTGACAGAGATACCGAGTACTCCATCCCAGTCCAAAATGCCTTCGAGGCTCTGTGTGATCTCGATGGAGATGATCGTGGTGATGCCACTCCAGTAGTGGATGATGTTTGTCCTATAGATAAGATAGAAGAGATATTTACTGATGTAACTCCACTAATTGAGGATGATAATTTTGGAGATGATGTGGAAGTAACCTTTACTGATGAAAATCCACCGTCTTGTTTGCATATTAGTTCCAATGCAACTATGGGTCCTTTACTGACCGGATTAGGTCCTTGCAAGATGATGCGTTATCTAGTAGTGTTACCAAACGGTCAGGCACTGGAGACCCTGTCACCTCAGTCTGTGTTCCACCCTCAACAATTTTAGACATGCAAGATAGTGCCCAGCCTGCTCAGGTGCCGGAGGTACCCCGGACAGCCTTGAGTGCTGAGTCTATCTCTGCAATGCTGACTAGTTCAAGTAGTAGTTTCTCCACAGGGGACGCCTTGTCGGAAGATGATTATTTGAAATTAGTAATGCCATCTCTTATCGTCGTCACTTGCCGTCTGCAGAAAGATACCTCTGTAGCAGCTAGTGCCCTCACTAGTGTGTCTGTTGTTGTCCCTCATGTTCCAGATGGTGATAATGTTCTAGTTGACAGTGATTCCTGCAGAGTAAAAGGTTTATTTGTTGAGCCATCTTTACATACTGTCCAAGACAGTAAGATATTCCTGCTTGTCGCTAATACCTTGGGTCACAGTGTTCGACTCAGAGCCAATACCAATATTGTTGACCTTGTTCACTATCCTTACCCTGTTCGGGTTGCGGATGAGTTGTCACCTGACCAGTGGGTCGGTGCTATTTCAACTGGGGATGATCCATCCACTTCACCAAATCATTCTATTCCACCAGTAGAAGAAAAAGACTTAGCTCCCACTGACTTCCCAGATGAAGTTGGACGGTTGTTGGATTTATTGAATAAACACTGTAGAGCAATTGCCTTACCAGGTGAGAAGATGGGTATAACGAACCTATTGTCCCATTGTATCCCACTTGAACCTGGTACCAGACAAATTTATGTACCTACGTACTGAATGCCACATTCACAAGTTGCTGTTGTAGATGAATTAATCAACCAGATGCTTGACGATGGTGTTATCGCATCTAGCAACTCACCTTGGAATGCGCCCTTGATCCTAGTACCTAAGAAGGACGGTACTTGGCGCCCAGTGATTGATTTTAGGAAGTTAAACGCAAAAACTATCCCAGATCATTTCCCACTTCCTGTACTTGGTGACCTTTTACGTAATATCGGAGATAATAAAGTCTTCTCGACCCTCGATTTGTTACAATGGTTTTGGCAAGTCACTCTTCACGATGACAGCCAAGAGTTAACAGCATTTTCGACGCCTACAGGTCATTATCACTTCCTCCGTATGGCGTTCGGATTAAGATCTTCACCTATCACATTCTCGAGGCTCATGACCAATATCTTTAGAGGCCTTATAGGCAAAGAACTAATGGTATATTTAGATGATGTAATTGTTATGTCTGAGGATGTAGATAAGCATTTAGAAAGACTGGAGACGGTGCTGAGTAAGCTTGAAGAAGTTAATCTAAAGATCAAACTGTCTAAATGTCAATTTTTCAGATCAGAAATTAAGTTTCTGGGTCACGTAGTCACTCCTAGAGAGGTTACGACTGACCAAAGTAAAGTAAATGCAGTATTAAATTTTCCAACTCCCAAAACTGCTGATGCCGTAAGATCCTTTGTGGGCTTAGCAGGTTTCTATAGATCATATATTGCCAACTTTTCCTCTGAGTTGCTTAAGAAAGATGCTCCATTTGTTTGGACCTTCAGTCAGGAAAAAGTATTTCAAACCTTGAAAGAAAGATTAACTTCTGCTCCAATCCTGAAATTCCCAGATTTTACAAAGCCTTTCTACTTAACCACTGATGCTAGTTCAATAGGCATTGGTGCAGTCCTTGCACAGAAGATCGATAGTAAATACAACACAGTTGCATTTGCTAGCCGAGTCCTTACAAAGGCTGAAAGAAATTATACAGTAACTGAGCAAGAAGCCTTAGCAATAGTGTGGTCTTTAAAACACTTCAGAGACATAATATATCAGTACCCTGTCCATGTCTTGACAGATCTTGCACCTCTAATGCCATTATTCCAGAATAAACAATCTACTGGAAGACTAACCAGATGGTCTTTGACTATCCAAGAGTTCAACCCTACCTTTAAACATTTACCTGGTGAGTCAAATGTAGTTGCTGATGCTTTATCGCGTCATGTCAGTGTAGTAACTGCTGATCTTCCGTTTAGTGCTGAGGATGTAAAGAATACCCAAAGAACAGATCCCATGTGGTCTGATGTGATTTGATTCCTACTCCAGGAAGCCACCAGCACATATCAGTGGCTTTTTTATAAACCAAGAATTATTGTATCGTATAACCGAGCTGGGAACACCTAGTAGATGTGTATACCAGTTAGTAATTCCTCAGTCACTGGTAAAAGTTGCTTACAGCTAGTTCATGACGCACCAGGTGTTGCACACCCTGGTATGGATCGTTCTATTAAACAAGCCAGATTGAAGTATTTTTGGCCTCGTATGGCAACTGATATTACTGAGTATGTTAAGAAGTGTAGTGTTTGTATGAAACACAAAGGTAATATCAATGGTCCCAATTCTATCCAAGTGTATCCCACTACCAGTGAGCCATGGGAAAGTGTTGCAATAGATTTACTAACCAATTTTCACTATACGATACAAGGCAATAAACATCTGTGTGATGGTCGATCATTTCACCAGATAGTGAGTTAGTTCCTATCCCAGATAAGACTGCCAAGACAGTAGCTAAAGCATTTAAGGAACGTATAATCTGTAGACATACCACCCCTGTTAATGTCTGATAATGGAGGTGAGTTTTGTAATGAGATTCTAAAAAACCTATGTGCCTTGTATAAAATGTCTAAATCAACCATTGTTCCCCACCATCCTGCCAGCAATGGTTTAGCAGAAAGAACCAATAAAAAAGTACTCAATGTCTTGAGAGCCACTGTCAATCCCAATAGTTCAACCTGGGATAAAGTTATACCCGATGTTCAATGTGCAATAAATTCTGCTTTTAATGCCTCTATAGGTGATGAGCTGCTATATTCTAATCCAAAACCATCGTATAATCCTGGGGATTTCATAGCAACTCGTACCAGCCAAGCTCAGAGTGTTTTCAGAAGAATCCGTGAAATGCTTCATAAGTCAACAGCAGAATTTACTAGAGTAACTAATTCTCGAGCTAAACCGACTAAAATTAAAGTAGGTTCGAGAGTAATGATTATTAACTTTAATAAAACTTCTGCAATGCCTAAACTAGACCAAAAGTTTGTTGGCCCATATCGAGTAGTCGAACATATCAATGACAATAAGTATAAAGTTAGAGAAATTAGTACGGGTCAGTGTAAAGAATCGCATTTAGATCATATGAAGTTAGTATGTGACGAAGACGAAGTTCCTGACAGCCAGACTGTTGTGACTGACAATGATAATCCATCTGACCCTGTACCTTCAATTTCTAGTAGTGAGCCAGAGAATCTACCTAAATGTCATTACTCCTTGCGTACACGACAAGTATTGAGAAATCCTCAAGTGTCTTGTGTAAATACCCATGTAGAAGATAATCAACCTAGGTATGAGTTGCCAATTACAAAAGATTTTGTTCCACCCAAAGGTGATAACCATTCTGCATATATAAATCTTACCCTAGCAGAATGGGGGTTAAATGTAAATAGACTGTAAAATTAGATGATTGAGTTAAGAGAAATTGTCGACTGTGTGTTTTGTTAATAGATGTTCAATATCTAGAATTTTTTGTGTGTGTTCATGTTCCGTCCGAGTTCTGAGATTTAGCAGTATGACCCGTATGCGACGAGTCTATTTATGTTTAAATATATTTTGTAAATATGTTTATTCCGTCTCAGAATCCGTAGAGTGCATGAATATAGATCGATCAATCAATTTTGTAAGCTGAAATTGTACAATTATCTCAAGATCTATTAAAATTTTCTTAAGAACCATTAACTCATGAAGTGTGATAGTAAGATTAGTTATTACTATCTATTCAGTCGATTCAATCCTGTTATAATTTTTTGATTAGTTCTAAGTTATAATGTGTTTGCTATTGTACAGATTCACCTCAGTGCCACCTGTCTGTTCAGCCTATAGAGTTGCCTAGTATGCTGAGATGTCATACGTAACATGGCCGAGCTGTTGTGTCGTCCGTAATAAGTATACACTTGTGTAGTGTATTAGAATCATCTTAGCTTTATATAGCTGGTCCCTTTGCGTGTGACGTCATAGGCCTGTGCATGTGTGTGCTCAGACACAGGCCTCCTTCTCATTCCTACGCAGACCTAAGGCTGGACCAGACGTACTGGGGTACCTCTCCCTCTCACGTAATATAACTACTTCACCATCCATCCGTGAGTTTACTTCAACCATATTTGCTCTCCCAATACCCACACGACAAACCTCCTAATTAATATCTTAATTAATATCCTGATTATATTTAAATTTATTTACTTTGATATGCTAGATATTCTAACATTGTTAATAAATATATTAAATTAATTCTTTGGTTAGTACCCTCTCAGTTGCAATCTCATGATACTATTGACTATGTCGGATAACTGGACCAGGATACTGACTTTGTTGGAAAAACCCAGTAACAGGCTAAATGCTAGTGTTCTAGTGTTCACTGGAGATGTCTATGTATAATAGATATCGCGTCTTTTGTAACACTGTTACTGCTGGCCGCATGTAAACCAATGTAGGAACCACAGCCCGGCTGGTCAGGTACTGACTTTGTGTCTGACCAGCGTCTTCTTGAAGACGACCAGGAGTCTTGAAGACTGCTATGGATCTTGAAGACAGCTATGGATCTTGAAGACAGCCAGGGGTCTTGAAGACAGCCAGGGGTCTTGAAGACTGCCAGGGGTCTTGAAGACAGCCAGGAGTCTTGAAGACAGCCAGGAGTCTTGAAGACAGCCAGGAGTCTTGAAGACAGCCAGGAGTCTTGAAGACAGCCAGGAGTCTTGAAGACAGCCAGGAGTCTTGAAGACAGCCAGGAGTCTTGAAGACAGCCAGGAGTCTTGAAGACAGCCAGGAGTCTTGAAACAGCCAGGAGTCTTGAAGACAGCCAGGAGTCTTGAAGACAGCCAGGAGTCTTGAAGACAGCCAGGAGTCTTGAAGACAGGCAGGAGTCTTGAAGACAGCCAGGAGTCTTGAAGACAGCCAGGAGTCTTGAAGACAGCCAGGAGTCTTGAAGACAGCCAGGAGTCTTGAAGACAGCCAGGAGTCTTGAAGACAGCCAGGAGTCTTGAAGACAGCCAGGAGTCTTGAAGACAGCCAGGAGTCTTGAAGACAGCCAGGAGTCTTGAAGACAGCCAGGAGTCTTGAAGACAGCCATGGGTCTATTGGTAATTACACTTAAGGATGCTGTGAGGCAGTTGAACAAAAGCGTAAGTAGGTACCTGGGTGTTAGTCACCTTACACCTGATGTAGCTGTCGACCTAATATAGGTACATAGGTGTTACTCATCTGTCACCTGCTGTCCCTGTTCACCTAGCCTAAGTAGGCATCTGAGTGATAGTCGCATTACACCTACTGTCCCTATTCACCTAGTACTAATTAGGCACCTGGGTGATAGTTGTTTACACCTGCTGTTGCTGTTCACCTAGCACTAATTAGGCACCCGGGTGATAGATGTTTACACCTGCTGTCCCTGTTCACCTAGCAGTAACTAGTTACCTAGGTGTTAGTCACTTTACACCTGATGTAACTGTCGACTTAGTAGTAAGTAGGTACATAGGTGTTACTCACCTGTCACCTGCTGTCCCTGTTCACCTAGCCTAAGTAGGCACCTGAGTGATAGTCGCTTTACACCTGCTGTCACTATTCACCTAGCACTAATTAGGCACCTGGGTGATAGTTGTTAACATATGCTGTCACTGTTTATCCAGCAGTAAGGTATTTCAACCAAAATTTAAGATTATGTATCCGGAAGTAATATTAAATTATAAAATTTGAATTTATCATGCAAGATTATAACAAATATTTAAAGTTTTTGAATGATTTTTAAAACTTAACCATTATGTTAATCAGCATTATTGACTTTTTTTCTTTTTCGTAAATGAACTATTGATCAAATTTTAGAGATGTTATCAGAGAACCTTCACGGCACGCATAAGTGCGATAAACCAACTCAACTACTGGGAACGCTTGAAGTTCCTAAACCTGTACTCTCTAGAACGCGGGCGGGAGAGATACAGTATTATATACACATGGAAAATTCTCGAGGGCTTAGTACCAAACTTGCACACAAAAATCACTCCCTACGAAAGCAAAAGACTCGGCAGGCGATGTAACATCCTCCCAATGAAGAGCAGGGGTGCCACTAGCACGTTGAAGGACAACACAATAAGTGTCAGGGGCCCAAGATTGTTCAACTGCCTCCCAGCATACATAAGGGGATTACCAACAAACCCCTGGCTGTCTTCAAGCAGGCACTGGACAGGCACCTAAAGTCGGTACCTGACCAGGCTGTGGTTCGTACGTTGGACTGCGTGCGGCCAGCAGTAACAGCCTGGTTGATCAGGCTCTGGTCCAACAGGAGGCGTTGACCCCTGGAATTCTCTCCAGGTAAACTCCAGGTAATATAAAATTTATTTTACCATTTAAGTTGTCAGTTAAATATTTCTTATAAGCAAATTAGTAATGACGCTAACAAATAAGATAATAACTAAATTTTTTTTATATATTTTATTTAAAAAAAAAAAAACATAATGGTACATTAACAACAAAACTTTGCAAAACTGTGCAAAACTTTAACATTACATAATGACAATGATACAATAAAAATTCTTATATGATACCACTCCACTTGTGGTTTCTGAACATAAACACTAAAAACTAAACATCATAGAGATAATATAAAAACCTTATGTTACACAAAAAAAACATGAACACAGGACACTATATCCTATATGTTAAGAACAAAGTACAGCTACATAGAACCTATATGCAAGAATATCACTAAATATCTCTAACAAAGAGGCCGTAGGCATCAAGACTACCAACGTAATAATGCAAAAACTGTGCGATACTGTAACATAACATAATAACAATGATACTAATTCTTATCTGATACCACTCAAGTTGTGATTTCTAAACCAACATATAAAGGATTAACCATCTAATTGAATATTTCAAGTTTATAAGATGAACTTTACATAATAAATTGGCCACAAGACACATAACACTTGACAAAAGACCAACTTAATTTCCTACCCCTATCCCTATTAGACTACTCCTATCACTTAATCCAAGCACGTAACCCAACCCACAGAGCATATATCACCATAACAACATACAATAATTCATAAACACACACACACAAAATAAGAACTAAGTACTGCTATACATAAGACCTATGTACTATGATGATACCCTGAATTATCATACAAAAATTTTCTAATTAAATCCCACACAATAAGATCGTGGGCATCAATAATGCTATATAAAACAGTACAATACTTTAACATTGCCTAATGACAATGATATAATGAATATAAATCTGATCTATACCCTAACATTAGATAATGACAATGATACAATGTAAAAACCTATCTAATACCACGCAACTTGTGGTAGTATTACAATTTCTCCACAACAAATTATAGTTACCTGTTTTGAGAGTACTTATAATGATGAACAAGATATGTAATATTTGATAAAATTATTAAAATAGTCCCTTACTACATCCAGGAACTATACCTTCCTGTTTCATAAAAACCATCAATTACCATGCTCGAACACTTTAGAAAGCCCCCTTTTGCGTACTCCTTTCCCTTGACCCTGTTCTTTGTCATGTAAAGTCCAGCCAAGTTCATACTGTCATCCTCTCATACCTATGCCCCCGCTTTCCGCATCAGCTGTCTTTTCCCCATCGCTCTATAAAAGACCATATGCGTCGCGAGTCGTCCCCCCCCCCAGCATTCACACTACTAGGCACCCTAAAAACCTCATTCAACACAACATCGACCCCCACCCTACCTACTCCTGCTTCCAAAGAATCCAGTCCATTCCAGCTCTACTCTGCATCACTGTAATAACTTTGTCATTCGCCACCCGGCTCTTGAGGCGTACGGGTGTGCTGCACTGAGCTCTGTCCCCTGTTTTCACCAACATGGCGGCAGCCAACAAAAGGAGGATCAACACTGTGTGTATAGATATGGTGGTTGGGGCACTGCAACCAGCGACTGTGGCCACTGTTTTACCCTTGATACTACGAGATGTATACGATATTGCACGGCTGATCTCTACGGTGTGGCATTGAATGGGGGTAAACAGAGTCTTTGTTAAACTACTGACGGCGACAGCGTATGAGAACCTGATTGATAAACATCAGGGTAAGATCTACACTGTGAACTCGACTCTTCAGGTACGTCTGAAGGACGTATCCCGTACGTACACTTGGGTATGGGTACGGAATGTTCCGTTTGAAACGGACCATGCGGACATCAGCTAGGTATTTAGTGCATATGGGATTGCACATATGACAAAGCATGGTAGATGGACCGAGGGGCCCCTGGAGGGCCTTCCAGAGGGCTCAATGTCGTTAAAAATGACGCTAAGACACCCCATACCGTCCTATGGGGTCCTGACAGAATTTCGTACACAGGTGTACGTAACGTATATGGGGCAACGACGTACATGCCGTATATGTGATGCTTATGACCATGTTGCGGCAGACTGTATGAGAAGAGGTGGGCCGAAACCAGGCATAGGTACAGTTGGTGGGCGAGTGAGGGATGATGACGGTGAGCATGGGAAGGATCGTCCAGTACAAAAAGAGGAGCAGCCATCGAGATTGTGGAGCGACATCGTCGGGGGTGTGGAGGAGCCCTGTCACATGTTACCGACAGTGGCACAGGTGGAGCGACCCATGACGGTGGAAGAGGTGGACCAAACATTGGAAGGATGTATGGACCTTCCATTGGCTGAGGTGTTGCAGGACATATTGAATGAACCTTTGTTAGTGCCGAGTGAGGGTGAAAATGGAGGTGTGGGGCAGGAGGTCAGAGTAAGGGCTGACCAGGGGTGTGATGGGTTGGGTTGTCCGGCCTTGGTGAGCAAGACTGTCAGTGCGGAAATACATCAGAGTGAAAGTTGTGAGGGTATGGATGTGGTGAGTGGCTCACGTAAGCGAGCGGGTACAACCTCTGATAGTGATGACATCTCAACCCCTGCACAGAAGGCGTGTAAGAAACCTTTAGTGACAGCGGAGCAGCTTGAGACAGAAAAGTTACCAGGAACGGCGGGTGGTAAGAACAGTATTAAGGGAGGGAAAAGTGTTACTAAGAGTGGGAGTAAGGGATTGTCTGCAGCGCCGCTGCCACAGAGGCCGAAGGGCAAACCAACGCATTTATTTTCCAGTGTGTAACAATTAATGTGAATGGGTTAAGAGCAGAAATGAAGAGGAGGTGGGTTGAGGGGACTCTACGACGACTTGGTGTGCAAATGGGATTTATTCAGGAGCATAATTTTAGACGTGGAAGCGATTTACGATTGAATGGGTACCATGTGTTTGCTGGATCATCGGAGCGGTTAATTGGTGGAGTGGCAGTGATTATACAGATGTCGAGCCCTTTTACTTTATTGGCATGGGAAGAGTGGGGGGGAGGTAGGGGTGTGAAGGTGGATGGGGAGTGGAGTGGCATGAGAGTTAGTTTCGTGGGAGTCTATATGCCAGCAGAACAGTCTCGACAGGTCAAGATAGATTTTGTTAATGATTATATGATATATGCTTTGGGGGGCTTGGCTGAGGTGGCTATAGTTGGGGGGGATTTTAATTGTGTGATCCGAAACAAGGATGTGGAGCCTCGGGGGGCGGGTTGTGTGTTAGCAGCTTTAAGGGATTTATTGAATTGTGTGGGTTTAAGAGATATGGTAGGGGTGGGGGACATGGTGGAGCACACTTTTGTGCGACAGGGGTACGAGGCTAGATTGGATAGACTGTATGTGACAAGGGGGGTGAGAGTAGGTAGGGTGCAAGCGATGGACGTGGGTTTCTTGGATCACCGTGCAGTCCTAGCGGATGTGCATTGGGAAGGAGTGGCGAAAATGTATATAAAGGGTATTGGAAGTTAAACTCCAGTTTATTGGTTGGGGAGGACAGGAGGATAAGTTTTGTGTCATGGTGGCTTGAATTTTGGGAACGGGGTAAGGATATAGAGGATGTGATAGGCTGGTGGGAGAATTGTGCTAAGGTGGGTATTCGTGAGTATCATATGAGGTTGGGGAGGGAGGAGGCGTGTTGGAGGTATGGGCTACAAAACTACCTGGAGGGGCAATTGAATAGTTGTTATGAAAGGGGGGGCCGTCAAAACATGCAGGAAATATTGACTTTGAGGGATAAATTGAAGGAATTGCAGAATAATGAAAGATTCAATGGGTATCGGGTGAGAGCACGAATGGAGGATGTATTGTGGGGTGATAGACCTTCAAAGCATGTCTTGGGTAAATGTAGAATGAGGAGAGATGCGACAACTGTGGATTGTATGGTTGTAGAGAAAGGGTTTGAAAGTTATGTCTTGGGGCAGAGGATTAGAACGACTGAAGCGATTGGAGTGTATGTGGATAAATGGTTTGAGAGACATATGCGGAGTGTGTTAGGGGGGAAGTGTGAGAGGAATGTTATACTGGATGGAATACACAAGATAGTGAGTAAGAAAGATAGGGAGGGAATGGAGGGTCAGATTATGGAGGTGGAGGTGTGGGAGGTGGTGAATGGAATGAGTAGGGGTAAGGCGCCAGGTATGGATGGTATTGTGAATGAATTTTATAGGGAACATTGGGATGTGTTGAGGGGTTGTCTTGTTAGGTTGATGAATACCATGAAGCAAAGAGGTAAAATGGGCAAGGAGCAGGGCGTGGGAGTGGTAGTGTTGGTGAAGAAGGGTAAGGAGATACAGGCGATGAGTAATTATAGGCCGATTGTGTTGATGAATGCGGATTATAAGATTTTTGCGAAGATATTAGGGAATAGGATAAAGCGTGTGATACACCAAGTGATTGCGGAAGGACAGTGTGGAATCCCGGGGCGTAGTATGATTCAAGGTCATGAGCGTATATAGGATTTTATAGATTGTGAGCCGGAAGGGGGGGTGTTGGCGCTGGATTGGAAGGGGGTTTATGATAGTGTTGAGAGAGTGGCTTTGTATGAAATCATGAGGAAGCAGGGGTTTGGGGAGGAAGTGGTAACTTGGATTGAGATGTTGTATAGTGAGGCAGGTATACAGGTGCAGGTAAATGGGAGACTGGGTAGAAAAGGGAGAATGGGTAGGGGTCTGCGACAGGGATGTCCTCTGTCGCAGATTTTGTTTGCCTGTTTGCAGGACCCTTTTTATAGGTTGATGGAGGAAGGAGTAGGGAGAGGGACTAGGGTGGTGGGGGAGGGGCCTAGAATAGTAGGGTATGTGGATGATACCACAATTTTGGTGAGCACAGAGCAGGGTTTTGACAATATTGCTAGGATTTTACAAGGGTTTTGTGGAGCGACGGGGATGCATATTAATTGGGCAAAGTCACGACTGTTGGAGGTGGGTAGATAGGTGGTTGGGAGCGAGGTATGGGTGGGTTATTGAGGAGGCCATAAGAATATGTGGTATAATGTATATGTGTGACAGTAAGTTGGCTAGGACTATGAATTCGGGGAGGGTCGTGAAAGCAGCAGTGACTAGGTTAGAGGGTTGGAGGGCAGGGGATCTTACGCTACAGCAACGTGTGCTAGCTGTGAATATGTTAATATACATCAAGTTATGGCATGTGGGTGCGATTTTTTCTCTATTGCAAACGGATGTGCGTGGGATGGAGCTAAAGGTTTTTAGGTATATGTGGGCGGCAGGTAAGCATTGGATTAGAAAGGAGGTGGTTAGGAGCCGGGTGGAGTTGGGTGGGCTAGGACTCATAAGTGTTGAACGTAGATTGATGTGCCTGTATGTGAAATGATGTATGGTGCGATGGGGGGGGAGAGCATGGAACTTGTGTAGGGTGGGTGGAGAGTGAGGTGCACAGGTGGTGGGCAGGAGCGTCGTTGTGACAGTGTTGGGATCTGTTGTGATGTCTGGTGGTTATGAGGCAGCCGCATAAATTAGCCGCGAGTGTGATGGAGAGGGTGGGGGGAGTAAGCCAGGTGTTAGTAGGTGTGGCGGAGTACCCTGTGTATGATTGGGGATTGATATGGAAGGGGTTCAAGAGTCTGCGTATAACTGCTAGCGATAGGGAATTTATGTACCGGTTTTTACATGGGGCAGTGGCGTCGAAGGCTCTGCTATTTCGGATGGGAATGGTAAGGGATGGGTGTTGTAGTAGGTGTGGATTGGAGGAAACGGTGTGGCATGTACTGTATTTCTGCGATAGTTTGGGGCAGATGAGGGAGTGGATGGGACGGGTTTTGCGGTACATGGAGGGGGAGGAATTGGAGTATTAAGGGCTATGAGTCTGGATATAAGGGGGTGAGTCAACAAGTGCGCAGAAGACTTGCGTATTTAATGGTAGATTTTGTATGTGTGTCATGGCGTTTACGGGAAACGGGTGGGAGGGAGCGGATCAGGGCAGTGGCGGGAAATATGTATAGAACCAAATGTAGGAATAGAGTGGTGTATGGGAATAGATGGGAAACAGCGTTTTCGGAGAATTATAAGAACATGGTTGTGGGAGGTTTATTGAGTGCTTAGACTGAAAGGGCTCGACATTGGGGATGAAAGTATGAAAGTATGAAAGTGAGGAGCGTGTAAGGGCTGGGGAAGGGGGAGTGTTGCAGTGTGCGAGGGGTTTATAGGTAGATGAGTTATAGAGGGGGTATGAGAGTGGGTTTTTTTAGAGGATGGTGGGTTGTGGGAGACGGAACGACTATGCCTTATGTTATGACGGGAAACGATGGACATGGTAGGATATGGTACGTGTGGTGGGAGACTTGCAGGACGCACTGGGGGGGAGGAGGGGGGATTAGTTTTATGTAAGGGGTTTTACGTTGGGTTACCTGATCGCTGTGGAGTCAGGCGATGAGGTGTCATGTGATGTGTGTGTTGTGTGACTGGTGAGTGGAGATAATGTGGCCTTCATATTGTAATAATAGAACAATATGAGCATTGCTTCATACCTGCATATAGTGTTCAGTAGTGTGTATGATATAACATTTGGGTACTGAAACGTGTGTTGTGAACACTGCAGAGTTCATTGGGGACGTGCCCTGTGGTGGGCATCTCTGTGTAATTTTTGTGCCGGCATATTGCTATATGAGCATTTTGTGAGGGGTTTAGGGAGTACCCTGTTGGAAATACTCCATTGAGTGTATAATGAGAGGTCCCCATGGGACGGAATATGTTATACTTAAATGTACGATAAATGAAGTCTTTTTGTTCCATGTAATGATATTTACCAATGTCAACTTGCAAAAGTGTGTCATGATCTGTTGTACATATATTTGGAGAGGATGTCATGTACACTTTTAAGTATTGATTCTTAACCTTTTGTGCTTTTTTGTGTTTTCTTGTTAGGAAACTCCTATGGTGTGATACTATGGTGTGATACTAAGTAATTGATAGTTATTGTATTTTGCTGTTAGTACGTGATACTATGAGGAGACAGAACTATACAGTTGTTTCTTGATTATTCATGTACGAATGTGGCATTGTAGCTGTTATATTGGCTTTATATATGTTGTAGTTGGTTTGGATATTGAAAATGACCTTATTTGTTAACGAGCATGTAGATGTATGTGCTTTTTGTGTACAGAATTGTGTTTTTTAAATAAAAAAAAAAATAAAAAAAACTTTGCTACTGGTAATGTCGTATATCCCTCAGAGAAACTCGATACCCATTTACCTCCATATAATAGCTTATTCCTACACATTGAACGATACACATGAGCCGATAAGGCTTTCACCCTACAGTCCACTCCAACCTCCCTCATTCCCCACGATACATACAAAAAATCAGCAACTACATACATGATTGCCTTCCCCACCTCTCTCGATACTCCCCCAACATCAAAGCTTAAAGCCCGTAAGGACAAAAATTTTATACCCCCACCAATCTAATCACCCTTGCCAACCACAGCCTCACCACCTCTAAAGACTCACAAAAATAGACAGCATGATATGCTGTCTCCTCATCCCCACACCTCTGACATTCATTTGTACCTACCAACCCCATCCTATATAATTCAGACCTTGATGCCAATATACCTAATAAAAATCTGTAGACCACCTCCCTGACCTTAGGCAATAAGCGAATCTTCCTGAAAACACCCCAAATCCCCATCCAATCATAAACTGGAAAATTTGCTTGACCCTGTACCACCCCTCCCTTATCAATCCCCCTGCTCAACCTGCCCACCTTTACACTTTTAGGCTCCCTCATTGCCAACAACTGCCTAGCCATGTCATCACACACCTGCAGATCCCTCCCCCACCACTTCCGTACATCCTCCATGACCGCTCCCACTCGTTGTCCCCTCACCCCCCTTCCTTAAAAAACAGTTTCACATGAACTGCTTTCACACGACGTTCCAAAGAAATGAGGCCCAACCCTCCCCTCCTGACACTCATCATGACAACTTCCTTTCGAAGCCATGGTCTCCCATACCCCCAAACATTCCAGAACACTTTCTTTTGTAATTCCCTGATGTTGGCCATCTTTAAAGGATACACCGCTGCTACATTCCACACCTTACTGTATACAAGGGTGTTCACCACCACCACCCGTTGCAATAGCATAACATCTCCCGCCCTCCAACCCCTCATTCTACCCAGAGCCCTACCCACCACCTCTTCAGAATTCACCTGCCTGGCCACTCTCACATCCGCCATATACACAATTCCACAGATCTTTATCCTATCCACAACATTCCATCCATACACCTCCAAGACCCCCCAACCCAGGTACCCACCTCCAATTACTTAGACTTTGTGCCATTAACCCCCTCATCCCTGTTGCCACCCCAAAAACCTCTATAATACGTCCCACATTAACCAGCCCTTCCATCCCACCCATCAATACAGTAGTATCATCCACATACCCCACTATGCCCACACTACTCGCCCACCCTCTTCCCCTCTCTCCCACTCCATCCTCTATTAACCTATAAAAGGGGTCCTGCATGCACGCAAAAATGATCTGAGATATGAGACACCCCTATCTCAGACTCCTTTCCATCACCACCTGTTGCCCCAACTTACCATTGACCTGCACACGCACCTTCGCAGAACTATACAATGTCTCCACCCATTCAGCAATTTCTTCTCCAAATCCTTGACTCCTTAATATAATTCCCAACATGCTTCTATTCACACAATCATACACCTCCTTCCAATCTATTCCCAAGACCCTTCCCCTTTCTACCCTCAATAAAATCACCGATTCTCCCATGTCCTACACTCATACTTCTTCCAGGTATACCCAACTGCCACTGATGTATGACTTTGTCACTCACTATTTTCATCCTATTCCCTAAAATTTTTGCAAAGATTTTATAATCTCCACACATGAGGGATATCGCCCTATATTTTCCCAAGGTCCTTTTCCCCCTCCTTTCGGCACCAGAACAACTACGCCCATCCCCTGCGTCTCCCCCAACCGACCCCCTTCTTTCATACAATTAAACAAACGCACTAAACATTCTCTTAACATATCCCAATTTACTACATAGAAATTGTTCGGCATCCCGTTCTAAACCTGGTGCCTTCCCTAGACTTATTCTAGACACTGCCTCCCCCACCTCCTGCTCACTTATACTTCCACCCAACCCCCCCACGTTCCTTCTCCCCCAGACGACACAGGATCCCTTCCTGTAGGACCTTCCCCTCCCTACCCGTCCCTACACTCATTGATAATTTCCTCCCAAACCAATGATCGTCATAATTGCTTATGCCATCCGTTGTCCTGAGCAACTGTCCCACTTCATATCCTCCCACCCCTGTACACACCTCAACCCCTATAATTGTGTTACCCCCTCTGCCTATCTCTAAACCTCCTCAACACGCAACCTGAGGGTCTATCGCCCCACAGCGCCTCCTCAATACCTCCTCTTACTCTGATCGCATCAAAACGATCATTTTTGTATGTTCGTCAACCTTCCCCACAACCCCTCTATTTCCCCATACCTACAAACCCCTCCCTCAAAGCATTCATTAAGCCGTCCCTCCAAATACTTCTGAAGACCAAACTTCCATCTTGCCTCATCCCTTCCTTGGTTCTTGTAAAAGTCCCTTATTCCCTCCTTCGCACTCTTTTCCCACCAGCCTAAAAAATCCTTCTCCCGTTTCCCTGCTCCTAACCATAAGGTTTTCGGACCCTCTTGGTGTATTAGTAGAAGTGGAGTGGGATGGATTGGTCTGAAGGTACAATGGTTATTGGAAGATGAATGTGCATTTGCTGCGAGCAAATGTGCATTTGCTCACGTCAAGAAGCACCTATATAAGATGATGATAAGGCCGTTGTTTGATTATCAATGTGTACCCTTGGCATTAACAACAAAAACCAACATGCAACAGTTACAACGAGTCCAGAATAGTTGCAATGAATGGTAGGCTTGATCAACTGAAGAAGAGACAACTATACGCCATGCAAGATCTGTATATTCCAGACAGAGAACATCCTCCCTATTTTGCAAATACCACCGACTACATTATTAATGCACCTCCTCACAGAACCCAGCGCATGCCACTCCAACAAAGAGTGTGAAGGTTCATACACAAGGATGATTTCCAGAGACCCAAGATCTTGAGGGACCTTCCCGAAGATCCAGATGACTAGTAACACCAGAACCTTTTATGTCCAATGAGGATAACTCTACCCCAATTATGTTGATTTCTGTTTTACTTTACCAGCTATTACATTTACATATGTATCATTGGCAAGTCTATCAATGTTGGACACCACCTCTGCAAAAGCTGAGCCGGCCAGCATCTCCAGGTAGCAGGCGCCACATCACACGCCTTGTTATAGTCCTTTCCAGCTTAAGTCCAGCAATCGCAAAAACATTAATAAAAATAAAGCAATTGCACTTAGTATATTCCTTGCCAATAGAGAGTCATGCAGTTATAACTTTGTTATACCTGTGTGGCACTGTTGGGTAAGTGTTATGCTACATTCTATTAAATTAAATCCTTTAATGACACTATATACATACATAAATAATGCACCATCCTACCCTTTTCCCATATTTCCATCCTTACCCATCCTTCTTCCCCATCTTACCAAGCTCTGGTCAAAAAGTTAAGTTGTAGATGCATTTTTGATTATTCATAAAGTTTGAACAGGAGATAATGAGTATTCTTGTGAGCTTGGTTTGAAGTACTGGGTCTTGTAGTGTGAGTTGCAAGGTCTCGATGAGTGAGGTAAATGAGCAGTGGGTGCCCGGGCTATTGGTAAACTTAACTGTCCTGGCACATATATGGTCGTACACGGTGGCCACATTCATGGTATTCTCCAGCTGGGAAGTTGTATAAAAAGTCAGTATTGTAATCGTCTGTATCAAGTAGTCTAGTGATGGCGGCATTCTCGGTTCCACAGCTGTGGAGTGAAGACGGTGGTGGATCATTGGTTGGAGTGACGTCACTAGGAGGTGGTGGTGAGCCAGCAGGTGTTGCGATAGTGACTAAGTGTCTTGTGAACGTGATAATGTCTGCAGATGGTGGAGAGCCTGGGAAGACAAACTTGGGCAAGTTCTTCAGTTCAAATAGCTCGTTTATAACAGTGTTAAAGGAGCCTGGCAGCGCCATGTTATGCATGAGAGCATACAACAGACAGTATTGTATCTACGTTGGTTCACAAGCTGGAGGAGTGACGGTGGTAGTGGAGGATAGTGACGGTGGTGGTGGAGGATAGAGTGACGGTGGTGGTGGAGGATAGTGACGGTGGTGGTGGAGGATAGAGTGACGGTGGTGGTGGAGGATAGAGTGACGGTGGTGGTGGAGGATAGAGTGACGGTGGTGGTAGAGGGTAGAGTGACGGTGGTGGTGGAGGATAGTGACGGTGGTAGTGGAGGATAGTGACGGTGGTAGTGGAGGATAGTGACGGTGGTGGTGGAGGATAGTGACGGTGGTGGTGGAGGATAGTGACGGTGGTGGTGGAGGATAGTGACGGTGGTGGTGGAGGATAGAGTGACGGTGGTGGTGGAGGATAGAGTGACGGTGGTGGTGGAGGATAGAGTGACGGTGGTGGTGGAGGATAGTGACGGTGGTGGTGGAGGATAGAGTGACGGTGGTGGTAGAGGGTAGAGTGACGATGGTGGTGGAGGATAGAGTGACGGTGGTGGTAGAGGGTAGAGTGACGATGGTGGTGGAGGATAGAGTGACGGTGGTGGTAGAGGGTAGAGTGACGATGGTGGTGGAGGATAGAGTGACGGTGGTGATAGAGGGTAGAGTGACGGTGGTGGTGGAGGATAGAGTGACGGTGGTGGTAGAGGGTAGAGTGACGATGGTGGTGGAGGATAGAGTGACGGTGGTGGTAGAGGGTAGAGTGACGATGGTGGTGGAGGATAGAGTGACGGTGGTGGTAGAGGGTAGAGTGACGATGGTGGTGGAGGATAGAGTGATGGTGGTGGTAGAGGGTAGAGTGACGGTGGTGGTGGAGGATAGAGTGACAGTGGTGGTAGAGGGTAGAGTGACGATGGTGGTGGAGGATAGAGTAACGGTGGTGGTAGAGGGTAGAGTGACGATGGTGGTGGAGGATAGAGTGACGGTGGTGGTAGAGGGTAGAGTGACGATGGTGGTGGAGGATAGAGTGACGGTGGTGGTAGAGGGTAGAGTGACGGTGGTGGTGGAGGATAGAGTGACGGTGGTGGTGGAGGATAGAGTGACGATGGTGGTGGAGGATAGAGTGACGGTGGTGGTAGAGGGTAGAGTGACGGTGGTAGTAGAGGGTAGAGTGACGGTGGTGGTGGTAGAGGGTAGAGTGACGGTGATGGTGTAGGGTAGAGTGACGGTGGTGGTGGAGGATAAAGTGACGGTGGTAGTAGAGGGTAGAGTGACGGTGGTGGTGGTAGAGGGTAGAGTGTCGGTGGTGGTGGTAGAGGGTAGAGTAACGGTGGTGGTGGTAGAGGGTAGAGTGACGGTGGTGGTGGAGGGTAGAGTGACGGTGGTGGTAGAGGGTAGAGTGACGGTGGTGGTGGAGGATAGAGTGACGGTGGTGGTGGAGGATAGAGTGACAGTGGTGGTGGAGGATAGAGTGACGGTGGTGGTGGAGGATAGAGTGACGGTGGTGGTGGAGGATAGAGTGACGGTGGTGGTGGAGGATAATGACAGTGGTGGTGGAGGATAGAGTGACGGTGAAGGGTAGAGTGATGGTGATGGTGAAGGGTAGAGTGACGGTGGTGGTAGGTTGACGGTGGAGGTGGAGGGTAGAGTGACGGGGATGGTGAAGGGTAGAGTGATGGTGAAGGGTAGAGTGACGGTGATGGTGAAGGGTAGAGTGACGGTGATGGTGAAGGGTAGAGTGATGGTGAAGGGTAGAGTGACGGTGGTTATTACAAATAAATAAGCATTTGTAACAAAACGACTGTTTGGGATACTAAGTAAAATCTCAGATTTTCAATATTTATTATATTATTATTAATATAAAAACATATAGTACTCTGAATAAAATCATAAATCTATATAATCTGTGTAAAAACATATATAATCTCTTTATACACAATTATAACGTAGTAAAAATTCACAAGTAAAAACAATCATAAAATTCAGTGCAGTGTCAAACGTCGCTGCCATCGTCGTGTCACACAGGACACCACCACACCTCTAGTTATGACACGCATTCTCTTCTGTGTCATCAGACACCCTTGTCTCTGTGTTACACAACACGCCTTCTCTCCGTGTCACACGACACTCTGTGCCACATGGCACGCCCCCTGTGTCATGACTCCGTCTCTAAAACCTAGTCACCGCGTCATCCGACACCAACACCAAATCACACGACTATTCCACTTGTGTCGTGCCACCAGTTGTCACTACACCAATGAACACACACCAGTGACACTACAACACCAGTGACACTTTCAGGTACAGTCTCAACTCCGGGTACACAGTCTCAGGTACAAAACAGTCTCGGTACACTGTCTCCCTCGCAGGACTCTTACACTCTCCATAGTGCAGGTACACTCTCCATAGTGCAGGTACACTCTCCATAGTGCAGGTACACTCTCCATAGTGCAGGTACACTCTCCATAGTGCAGGTACACTCTCCATAGTGCAGGTACACTCTCCATAGTGCAGGTACACTCTCCATAGTGCAGGTACACTCTCCATAGTGCAGGTACACTCTCCATAGTGCAGGTACACTCTCCATAGTGCAGGTACACTCTCCATAGTGCAGGTACACTCTCCATAGTGCAGGTACACTCTCCATAGTGCAGGTACACTCTCCATAGTGCAGGTACACTCTCCATAGTGCAGGTACACTCTCCATAGTGCAGGTACACTCTCCAAGGTGTAGGGAAGAGTCTGTACACTCTCCAAGGTGTAGGGAAGAGTCTGTACACTCTCCAAGGTGTAGGGAAGAGTCTGTACACTCTCCAAGGTGTAGGGAAGAGTCTGTACACTCTCCAAGGTGTAGGGAAGAGTCTGTACACTCTCCAAGGTGTAGGAAGAGTCTGTACACTCTCCAAGGTGTAGGGAAGAGTCTGTACACTCTCCAAGGTGTAGGGAAGAGTCTGTACACTCTCCAAGGTGTAGGGAAGAGTCTGTACACTCTCCAAGGTGTAGGGAAGAGTCTGTACACTCTCCAAGGTGTAGGGAAGAGTCTGTACACTCTCCAAGGTGTAGGGAAGAGTCTGTACACTCTCCAAGGTGTAGGGAAGAGTCTGTACACTCTCCAAGGTGTAGGGAAGAGTCTGTACACTCTCCAAGGTGTAGGGAAGAGTCTGTACACTCTCCAAGGTGTAGGGAAGAGTCTGTACACTCTCCAAGGTGTAGGGAAGAGTCTGTACACTCTCCAAGGTGTAGGGAAGAGTCTGTACACTCCCCAAGGTGTAGGGAAGAGTCTGTACACTCTCCAAGGTGTAGGGAAGAGTCTGTACACTCTCCAAGGTGTAGGGAAGAGTCTGTACACTCTCCAAGGTGTAGGGAAGAGTCTGTACACTCTCCAAGGTGTAGGGAAGAGTCTGTACACTCTCCAAGGTGTAGGGAAGAGTCTGTACACTCTCCAAGGTGTAGGGAAGAGTCTGTACACTCTCCAAGGTGTAGGGAAGAGTCTGTACACTCTCCAAGGTGTAGGGAAGAGTCTGTACACTCTCCAAGGTGTAGGGAAGAGTCTGTACACTCTCCAAGGTGTAGGGAAGAGTCTGTACACTCTCCAAGGTGTAGGGAAGAGTCTGTACACTCTCCAAGGTGTAGGGAAGAGTCTGTACACTCTCCAAGGTGTAGGGAAGAGTCTGTACACTCTCCAAGGTGTAGGGAAGAGTCTGTACACTCTCCAAGGTGTAGGGAAGAGTCTGTACACTCTCCAAGGTGTAGGGAAGAGTCTGTACACTCTCCAAGGTGTAGGGAGAGTCGGAAGGACACTCTACGATAGTGTATGTGGAGAGTCCGGTTAACGCTCTCCAGTGTGAGAGTATAGTTGACCCCCTCTAGGAGAGTCAGGTGGACACTCTCTACTAGAGTCTGGTGGACACTCTAGGAGAGTCTGGTGGACACTCTCTACTAGAGTCTGGTGAACACTGTCAGTCAAGCCGGCACGGCAGTCAAACATCAGGTCTGATGACGTAACCCCTTGACTGCCGGCCGGTAAGGTAACTACCTAACAACCATTGTTAGATAAGGGGCCGTAACAGTGGTGGTAGGTTGACGGTGGAGGTGGAGGGTAGAGTGACGGTGTTGGTGGTGGAGGTTAGAGTGACGGTGGTGGTGGTGGAGGGTAGAGTGGTGGTGGTGGAGGGTAGTGATGGTGGTGGTGGTGGAGGGTAGAGTGACGGTGGAGGTGGAGGTTTCAGTGACGGTGGTGGTTAGGGTAGACCACCTCATTATCCTAGCATTTTTACTCTTCATGGTGTTAATATAGGTGAGAGGATTGTGGTCAGAAAATACATTTATCTTAAAAGGAGAAGTACCCAAATATACATCAAAATGTTCTAACGACACCATGAGGGCTAGAGCCTCTTTCTCAATAGTGGCATAGTTTTTCTGATGTTTGAGTTTAGAGGAATAATAGCATATAGGATGCAATATGTCAGTGGACGTTGACTTTTGCATCAGTACCGCACTCACTGCATAACCACTCGCATCTATATGCAAAAAGAATGGTAGGTTGAAGTTAGGACTCTGCAAAACAGGAGCAGAGGAAAGCAAGTGCTTCAACCTTGTAAATGAGTCTGAACAATCTTGAATCCAGATGAACTGGACTTTGCTACTAGTGAGCTCAGTGAGAGGAGCAGCGACTTGAGCAAAGTTAGGACAGAGCCTGCGATAATAACCTGCCATACCCAGGCAGGTTGGTAGACAGCAACCACCCAGGGAGGTACTACCGTCCTGCCAGATGACTGTGAAACAGAAACCTGAAACTGTTTTACATGATGGTAGGATTGCAGGTGTCTTTTTTCTGTCTCATAAACACGCTGGATAACAGGTATATCTAGTTACTTATACTTACACTTTAGGTCACACTACACAGGCATGCACATGCATATATATACATACACACATCTGGGTTTTTCTTCTTTTTCTTAATAGCTCTTGTTCTTTTTATTTTCTCTATTGTCCATGGGGAAGTGGAAAAGAATCTTTCCTCCATAAGCAATGCGTGTCGTATGAGTCGACTAAAATGCAGGGAGCAATGGGCTAGTAACCCCTTCTCCTTTACACATTTACTAAAAAAGAGAAGAAGAAAAACTTTATAAAACTGGGTTGTTTGAATGTGCGTGGATGTAGTGCGGATGATAAGAAAGAGATGATTGCTGATGTTATGAATGAAAAGAAGTTGGATGTCCTGGCCCTAAGCGAAACAAAGCTGAAGGGGGTAGGCGAGTTTCAGTGGGGAGAAATAAATGGGATTAAGTCAGGAGTATCTGAGAGAGTTAGAGCTAAGGAAGGGGTAGCAATAATGTTGAAGGATCAGTTATGGAAGGAAAAGAGGGAATATAAATGTGTAAATTCAAGGATTATGTGGATTAAAATAAGGGTCGGATGCGAAAAGTGGGTCATAATAAGCGTGTATGCACCTGGAGAAGAGAGGAGTGTAGAGGAAAGAGAGAGATTTTGGGAGATAGTAAGTGAATGTATAGGAACTTTTGAACCAAGTGAGAGAGTAATTGTGGTAGGGGACCTAAATGCTAGAGTGGGAGAAACATGCAGAGAGGGTGTAGTAGGTAAGTTTGGGGTGCCAGGTGTAGATGATAATGTGAGCCCTTTGATTGAACTTTGTAGAGAAAGGGGTTTAGTTATAGGTAATACATATTTTAAGAAAAAGATGATAAATAAGTATACAAGATATGATGTAGGGCGTAATGACAGTAGTTTGTTGGGCTATGTATTCGTAGATAAAAGACTGTTGAGTAGACTTCAGGATGTACATGTTTATAGAGGGGCCACAGATATATCAGATCACTTTTTAGTTATACCTACAGTGGGAATAAAAGGTAGATGGGATACAAGGAAAATAGAATCAGTAAGTAAGAGAGAGGTGAAGGTTTATAAACCAAAAGAGGAGGCAGTTAATGTAAGATATAAACAACTATTGGAGGATAGATGGGCTAGTGAGAGTGTAGGCAATGGGGTCGAAGATGTATGGGGTAGATTTAAAAATGTAGTGTTAGAGTGTTCAGCAGAAGTTTGTGGTTACAGACGAGTGGGTGTGGGAGGGAAGAGGAGCGATTGGTGGAATGATGATGTAAAGTGAGTAGTAAGGGAGAAAAAGTTAGCATATGAGAGGTTTTTACAAAGTAGAAATGATGCAAGGAGGGAAGAGTATATGGAGAGAAAAAGAGAGGTTAAGAGAGTTGTGAAGCAATATAAAAATATAGCAAATGAGAGAATAGGTGAGATGTTATCACCAAATTTTGTTGAAAATAAGAAAAAAGTTTTGGAATGAGATTAATAAGTTGAGGAAGCCTAGGGAACAAATGGATTTGACAGTTAAAAATAGGAAAGGAGAGTTATTAAATGGAGAGTTAGAGGTATCGGGAAGATGGAGAGAATATTTTGAGGAGTTGTTAAATGTTGATGAAGACAGGGAAGCTGTGATTTCGTGTGAGGGCAAGGAGGAATAACATCTTGTAGGAGTGTGGAAGAGCC
>WNWK01028238.1:12500-25576 GCA_009830355.1 Cherax destructor | reverse complement strand
TTATTCCCTTTATGCAACAGTTCAAGCGATCTCGGACATACAGTGCCACTCCACCCCTTCCCGAAACTTCTGTCTACTTGGAACAATTTAAAACCCTGTATATGACATTCAGCAGGCATGTCCCTATTTTTCGTATTGAACCACGTCTCAGTTATGGCAAATACATCAATGTTACCTGCACTTGCAACTAATCTCAAATCGTCCATCTTATTCCTAGCACTACGACTATTTGTATAATACACTTTTAAAGACCCTCCTTTCTCTTTACCCTTCCTGCTCCATTCTGTTTTTCCACTATACATATTACTGTCCTTGTTATTGTTAAGAATTTTTATATCAAAGCCTAGATCTATATTTCGACATTCAGTATTTTCCATTTCTAAACCCATACCTCAAAGCTTATTTCTTGGGTATCATTGAAGATTGGGTTAAAAAGGGGATAAGAAAAGCTAAACGAGACTACGAAATTAAAGTTGCTAGGGATTCGAAAACTAACCCAAAAAGTTTTTTTCAGGTGTATAGAACAAAAGTTAGAGATAAGATAGGTCCCTTAAAAATAATTATGGGTATCTTACTGACAAAGAGAATGAAATGTGCTCTATTTTTAATAATTATTTTCTCTCAGTTTTCACTCAGGAAGACATTAATAATATCCCAAGAATTAGGTATTTTAGTGGGCCTGAAGAAGATAAATTATGTAGTATCACAGTCACTAGCGAAAAGGTTATCAAACAGATAGACCGTTTGAAGCAAAATAAATCGCCAGGCCCTGATGAGCTTTTTCAAGGGTTCTTAAGGAATGCAAAATAGAACTCTGTGAACCCTTAACTAACATTTTTAACCTATCTCTTCAAACAGGTGTAGTGCCGGATACGTGGAAGATGGCTAATGTAATTCCTATTTTTAAAGCAGGGGACAAGTCGTTACCATCAAATTACCGCCCAATAAGTCTAACATCAATTGTAGGCAAATTACTAGAGTCGATTATAGCTGATAACATAAAAGCCATCTCGATAGGCATAATTTGATTAATGATACTCAGCATGGATTCACCAGGGGCCGTTCCTGCCTAACTAATTTGTTAACTTTTTTCAGTGGGGCTTTTGAGGCAGTTGATAATGATAAAGAATTCGATATCGTTTATTTGGATTTTAGTAAGGCTTTTGATAGAGTACCACATCAGAGACTGTTAAAGAAAGTGGCTGCTCATGGCATTGGGGAAAAAGTGTTGTCATGGATCAAGTCATGGCTCACCAATAGGAAGCAGAGGGTGTGCATAAATGGGGTTAAATCGGAGTGGGGATCTGTAACAAGTGAATAAACACATAAGCAGTATAATGTGATCCTTTATTGACAACGTTTCGCCCACGCAGTGGGCTTTATCGAGTCACACCTGGAAAATGAGCAACATGGAGATATATATAGGGTACAGTCAGGTGGAGAATGCTGGGTCAGGTGGAGAAAGCTGCATGTGAGTCTTAAAACGTCTTTAAACGTGGTGTAATTATAGGCTTTTTCCTGCGCGCACTCAGAATCTGCAGCAGTGAGTTCCTTGAAGAAGAATGCTCCCTCATTGAACAAGTTTTTTCTAAACTTCACTATCCTCGTCACTTCATTAGAGACTGCAGACGACGGGCATTAAACATCTTCAACACACCCAGAGAAGACACTGCTGAGAAGAGATACATAGTCCTTCCCACCAACTCCATTTCCAAACAAGTTTCCAACATTTTTTCTAAGACCTCATTCCGAGTATCCACCTCCACATCCACCACCATTAAGGACATTACCAGTAACAGACAGGAAAAGCTTCAATCCACGGCAGGGGTATACAATCCTGTAATGGCTGCAGCAAATTATACGTTGGCGAAACATCCAGAGACCTACAAACACGCATTTCAGAACACCAGTACGCAGGCAGATCTGACGACTCAAGAAATGCCTGTGTTCAACACCGAAATTACACAACCATTTAATCAACTACAGAAACGCAAGACTCATCGCCAGAGAAGACAACACGCAATACCGAAGAATCCTAGAATCATCACTCATCTGTATATCCAACAACTTCAACCAGAACAACGGCTTCTACAACATAGCTGAACCTATTGCCAAGAAACTTCTTCAACGCTATCCCACCTAGAACTCAAGAATGGTACACTGCAGGTCCTTTAAGTCACACTATGTTTTCAACTATCACACTACTTTTAAGACTCACATGCAGCTTTCTCCACCTGACCCAGCATTCTCCACCTGACTGTACCCTATATATCTCCATGTTGCTCATTTTCCAGGTAGATCTGTCTGTGACTCGATAAAGCCCACTGCGTGGGCGAAACGTTGTCAATAAAGGATCACATTATACTGCTTATGTGTTTATTTTTCCATTGTGTCGGTATTTTATACCATTTATTTCCATCTGTAACAAGTGGCGTTCCTCAGGGATCGGTTTTGGGCCCGTTGTTGTTTATAATATATATAAATGACCTTGACGAGGGAATTTCTAGTGATATGAGCAAATTCGCTGATGACACGAAGATAGGTAGGATAATCGATTCAGACGTAGATGTCAGTGAACTACAGGAGGATTTAGACAAACTCAATTCCTGGTCAGAAAAATGGCAGATGCAGTTCAATGTAGATAAATGCAAAGTTCTAAAGCTCGGGAGTGTCCATAACCCAAGCACTTATAAGTTAAATAACGTAGAACTTAGCCATACAGATTGCGAGAAGGACTTGGGGTGATGGTAAGCAGCAACCTTAAACCAAGACAGCAATGCCTAAGCGTACGTAATAAGGCAAATAGATTACTGGGATTTATATCAAGAAGTGTTAGCAACAGAAGTCCAGAGGTTATATTACAGCTTTATACATCATTAGTAAGGCCTCACCTAGATTACGCAGCTCAGTTCTGGTCTCCATATTACAGAATGGACATAAATTCGTTAGAAAACATTCAGCGTAGAATGACTAAATTAATACATAGCATTAGAAATCTTCCTTACGAAGAAAGATTGAAGACCCTTAAATTACATTCACTTGTAAGACGTAGAATGAGGGAGACATGATCGAGGTATACAAGTGGAAAATGGGTATTAACAAAGGGGATATAAATAAGGTCTTGAGGGTATCTCTCCAGAGAGAACCCGCAATAATGGATTCAAGTTAGATAAGTTTAGATTTAGAAAGGATATAGGAAAGTATTGGTTTGGAAATAGGGTAGTTGATGAATGGAACAGTCTGCCTAGTAGGGTTATTGAAGCAAGGACCTTGGGTAGTTTTAAATTTAGGTTGGATAAATTCATGAGTGAAAGGGGTTGGATTTGAGTGGGAATTGCACATGAGTAAATAAAATTATCAAAGCTTATTTTTTGGGTAGCATTGAAAATTAGGTTGAACAAATATTCTGTTGGTGGGATGGAATGTGAAGGACCTGCCTAGAATGGGCCAACAGGCCTGCTGCAGTGTTCCTCCTTTCTTATGTTCTTATGAATGTGAAGGACTTGCCTAGTATGGGCCAACAGGCCTGCTGCAGTGTTCCTCCTTTCCTATGTTCTTATGTTCTTAAGAAGACCACAGACGAAGTACAACCTAAGAGATCAGAGGCTGCAAAACTCACTCAAAGATAAGGATCTTGGGGGGAGCATCATAACGACCACATCACCTAGGGCGCTCATCAACCAAATAACTGCTGCAGCACACGGGCGCCTGGCAGACCTGAGAATAGCGATTCGACATCATTAACGACAATGTACACAATGTACATCAGACCCATATTGGAGTGAGCAGTACCAGTATGGAACTCATACTGGTGCTCCATACCAATATGGAACCCATAGCCAATACTTGTGTTCCATACCAGTTTGGAGCCAGTACTGGTGTTCCATACCATTTTGGAACCAATACTGGTGTTCCATACCAGTATGGAGCCAATTCTGGTGTTGCATACCAGTTTGGAGCCCATACTGGTGCTCCATACTAGTGTAGAATCCATACTGGTGGTGCAAACATGTCAAGTGAGTCACAGTGATGCTAGGAAGTACGTCTTCAGTCACAGAGTTGTCAGAAAGTGGAACAGTCTGGAGAGTGATGTAGTGGAGGCAAGATCCATACATAGCTTTAAGAAGAAGTATGATAAAGTTTAGGGAGCAGGAAGAGTGTGAACCTAGTAGCGATCATTGAAGAAGCGGGGCCACAAGCTATGAATCGACCCCTGCAACCACAATTAGGCGAATTAGGCGAGTACACACACACACACACACACACACACACCACATGGGGGTCCAGAAACTTGGAGAGCCAAGATGATGGACGCGGTTCTGGAAAACCTGATGCACCAACATGTCAGGGACACGACCAGAGTGAGAGGAGAAGATGAACCAGCAAGACTGGACCTTGTATTCACCCTGAACAGCTCACATATTGAAGACATAACACACGAGAGCCCCCTGGGAGCCAGTGACCATATGGTGCTGAGCTTTGAGTACATTGCAGAGCTATAGGTGGAGAGGGAAAGCAGTACCGAAAGAGACAAACCAGATTTTAAAAGAGGAAACTACACAGGCATGTGGAATTTCCTGCATGAGGTTCAGTGGGAAAGGGAAATGGACGGACAGACAATAAATGAAATGATGGAATACGTAGGGGCAAAGTGCAAGGAGTCAGAGGAACGGTTTATACCCAGAGGTAAAAGATCAAACGGGAAGGCCAGAAAGAGCCCCTGGTTTACCCAAAGGTGCAGGGAGGCAAAGACTCAAAGTGTCAGAGAATGGAAAAGGTACAAAAGGCAAAGAACCCAAGTAAACAAAGAGATTAGTAGAAGAGCTAGAAACGAGTATGCACAGGTACGGAGGGAGGCCCAGAAACAGTACGAAAATGACATAGCATCGAAAGTTAAGTCCGACCCAAAACTGATGTACAGTCACATCAGAAGGAAGACAACAGTTAAGGACCAGGTGATAAGGCTGAGGAGAGAAGATGGGGAACTCACAAGTAATGATCAAGAGGTATGTGAGGAGCTTAACTTGAGGTTTAAGGAAGTATTCACAGTGGAGGAAGGAAGGCAGCTGGGTAGACAGGATGGGGTGCGTCACCAACAAGGGATGTATCAAGTGCTAGAGGGCTTACACACAACTGAGGAGGAGGTGAAGCAGTTACTCAGTGACCTTGATACCTCAAAGGCGATGGGTCCGGACAATATCTCCCTGTGGGTTGTTTGGGAAGGAGCTGAGGTACTGAGTGTGCCAATTACCATAATATTCAACACATCCCTTGAAAATGGGCAGTTACCTGAGGTATGGAAGAAGGCCAATGTAGTCCCCATCTTTAAAAAAGGAGACAGAAAAGAGGCACTAAACTATAGAACGGTGTCACTTACATGTATAGTGTGCAAAGTCCTGGAGAAAATCATCAGGAAAAGAATGGTAGAGCACCTCGAGCTGTACAGGATAATAAACACCAGACAGCACGGATTCCGGGAAGGAAAATCTTGTGTAACAAGCCTCCTAGAGTTCTATGATAACATAACAGAGGTAAGGCAAGAGAGAGAAGGGTGGGTTGATTGCATTTTCCTGGACTGCAGCAAGGCCTTCGACACAGTTCCTCACATGAAAATAGTAAAGAAGTTGGAAGAACAAGCATGTATAACAGGAAGGGCACTGAAATGGATCAGGGAATACCTCACAGGGAGGCAACAACGGGTCATGGTGCGTGATGAGGTATCACAGTGGGCGCCTGTGACGAGCGGCGTACAGCAGGGGTCAGTCCTAGGACCAGTGTTATTCTTGGTATATGTAAATGACATGACGGATGGGATAGACTCAGAAGTGTCTCTGTTCGCAGATGATGTGAAATTAATGAGGAGAATCACATCGGAGGAGGACCAAGCAGGACTTCAAACAGACCTGGACAAGCTTGACATCTGGTCTAGCAACTGGCTTCTCAAATTCAATCCCACCAAATGCAAAGTCATGAAGATCGGAGAAGGGCAAAGAAGACCTCTGACAGAGTACAGGCTAGGCGGACAAAGGCTACAAACCTCGGCAAAGGAGAAAGACCTTGGGGTGAGTATAACGCCAAGCACGTCTCCGGAGGCACACATCAACCAGATAACTGCGGCAGCATATGGGCGACTGGCAAACCTAAGATTAGCGTTCCGTTACCTTAACAAGGTAGACAGTGACAGGATGTTCCAGAGAGGGAACACAGAAACAAGGGGACACAACTGGAAGCTGAAGACTGAGATGAGTCAAAGGGATGTTAGGAAGCATTTCTTCAGCCACAGAGTAGTCAGGAAGTGGAATAGTCTAGAGAAAGATATAGTGGAGGCAGGAACCATACACAATTTTAAGACGAGGTATGATAAAGCTCATGGAGCAGGGAGAGCAGAGACCCAGTAGTGGACAGAGAAGAGGCGGGGCCAGGAGCTGAGTCTCGACCCCTGCAACCACAATTAGGTGAGTACACACCCACACACCCACACGCACACACACACACACACACACACACACACACACAGGAGCTATGAATCGACCCCTGCAACCACAACTAAGTGAATACAAACAATTGGGTATCGATATCGGCCAAAATTTTGGCATCATCCCAGCCCTACAAAATATAATCAGATTCCTTCATCTCATTGGTAATAAATTTACTAAAGAGCAAGAGATTGTTAATGTTTTCATATGTAAATTAATTTAGCAAGATTATGTTGGGGGAATGTGTACGAATGTACACTTAAGGTTCGCCGGAGAAGAATTTATTCACATTTCCGTTAAGGAGCGCCGCGGCAAGCAGATCTGAGTCCTCCCACTACGTATTACAATCTACATTGTCTTAGCGGTGTTGGGGATGGTGTGAGGGAACGTGACAATATGTAAACAAACAACCTTACATGTAGGTAAGTGTACCTGGACGCGTACTCTCCAATTTTCGCTCAGAGCACATCGCTCAGTTTCTCCTCGTTTTCATCTTGTCTTTGGATATTTATCTTCGCATTCAAACGAAGTGCAGTGATGCTGGTGAAGGAAGAAGATTAAGAGTGACGTTATGCCTGTTACGAAACTGGGAATAATTGAGATGCTGAAGGGAGGTGCAAGTGTTTTGGAGATGACAAGAGTTTTTGATATTAGAGAATCAACGATTCCGTCAATTCCAAACAACGAGGCAAAGATAAGGGATTAAGCAATGAGTAATCCTCAATGTGACACAGTGACAATAGTTGAAAAATAGGTTATTACAGTTAAATAACAGAAAAATTATTAAATGCATGGATTAAAAAAAAAAGATGTTTCTATTAACGGCCTTATAATTAGGAAAAACAAACTTTTCATTCTATAAAACAGTGTGAGAAGAGAAAGGACAGCACGAAAAAGGGTGCATGATTAATTCTCGATCGATTAATTGATTTAGAATGCCAAGTGGTTTGAATAATAGAAAGTTCAGTGGGAAGAGTGCCTCTGGGGAGAGTGCCTTTGCCGACCATTGATGGCAGAAAATTTCCTGTCAGATCTAGCTAACATTATCTCTGAGGGTGACTACGAACCTGAACATCTGTTTAATTTTGATGAGAAAAATGTATTTTGGAAGAAGATGCCACGTCGAACATATACGAACAAGCCAGATAAAATTGCTTCTGGAGTCAAGACATTTATTGAGGTAACGTTTCATTGAAAGTGACGTAACGTTTCCTTACTAAATGTCTTGAATTGTGCATAAATGTCTTTACCTACATCCCATACTCAGCTTGAACATAATTAACAAGTAATATGCAATATAAATGTAAACATTTTTAGGTATATGTACTCATTCTTTTAACTGCCTAAGCCTCAAGTAATTCACACATGTGATAATCGAAAAAATTAAATAGAAAAAGAAAAATATTTTTGAAGAATTGTGATAGTAAAAATAAATTTGTTTGAATTTTGATTATGTCTGAGGAATGCAATCCTATTTTCCTCTGTATGATTTTCAGACCATGAGCCGCAGACCTAATCAAAATTCAAACAAATTTATTTTTACTATCACACTTCTTCAAAAATTATTTTCTTTTCTATTTAATTTTTCGATTATCACATGTTCTGTGAAGTACTTGAGGCTTAGGCAGTTAAAAGAATGAGTACATATACCTAAAAATGTTTACATTTATATTGCAATTATTATATATATATATATATATATATATATATATATATATATATATATATATATATATATATATATATATATATATATATATATATATATATATATATATATTCATAAACCCATCCGCTGACACGTCAACTCCCAAATATCTGAAAACATTTATTTCTTCCATAATCCCTCTCTCCAATGTGATATTCAATTTTTCTTTATTTAAATCGTTTGATATCCCCATCACCTTACTCTTATCTATGTTCACTTTCAACTTTCTACCTTTACACACCCTCCGAAACTCGTTCACTAACCTTTGCAACTTTTCTTCAGAATCTTCCATAAGCACAGTATCATCAGCAAAAAGTAACTGTGTCAACTCCCATTTTGCATTTAATTCCCCATAATTTAATCCCACCCCTTTCCCCAACACCCTAGTATTTACTTCTTTTACAACCCCACCTATAAATATATTAAACAACCATGGTGACATTACACATCCCTGTCTAAGACCTACTTTTACCGGGAAGTAATCTCCCTCTCTCCTACACACCCTAACCTGAGCCTCACTATCCTCATAAAAACTCTTTACAGCCTTCAGTAACTTACTACCTATTCCATACACTTGCAACATTTTCCACATCGCTCCCCTATCCACTCTATCATATGCCTTTTCTAAATCCATAAATGCAATGAAAACTTCTCTACCTTTATCTAAATTCTGTTCACATACACACACAACCCACACATATAAAAAAGAGAGAAGCTTACGACGACGTTTCGGTCAGACTTGGACCATTTGTAAATGGTCCAAGTCAGACCGAAACGTCGTCGTAAGCTCCTCTGTTTTTATATGTGCGGGTTGTGTGTGTATTGTTCCAGTCACGGCATTGTGCCTTATTTGTTATTTACTGTTCACATATATACTTCACTGTAAACACTTGATCTACACATCCCCTACCCACTCTAAAGCCTCCTTGCTCATCTGCAATCCTACTATCTGTCTTACCTCTAATTCTTTCAATAATATCCCTGCCATACACTTTACCTGGTATACTCAGTGGAAATAAATGGTATAAAATACCGACACAATGGAAAAATAAACACATAAGCAGTATAATGTGATCCTTTATTGACAACGTTTCGCCCACGCAGTGCTTTATGAGTCACAGACAGATCTACCTGGAAAATGAGCAACATGGAGATATATATAGGGTACAGTCAGGTGGAGAATGCTGGGTCAGGTGGAAAAGCTGCATGTGAGTCTTAAAGTAGTGTGATAGTTGAAAACATAGTGTGACTTAAAGGACCTGCAGTGTACCATTCTTGAGTTCTAGGTGGGATAGCGTTGAAGAAGTTTCTTGGCAATAGGTTCAGCTATGTTGTAGAAGCCGTTGTTCTGGTTGAAGTTGTTGGATATACAGATGAGTGATGATTCTAGGATTCTTCGGTATTGCGTGTTGTCTTCTCTGGCGATGAGTCTTGCGTTTCTGTAGTTGATTAAATGGTTGTTAAATTTCGGTGTTGAACACAGGCATTTCTTGAGTCGTCAGATCTGCCTGCTACTGGTGTTCTGAAATGCGTGTTGTAGGTCTCTGGATGTTTCGCCAACGTATAATTTGCTGCAGCCATTACAAGGGATTGTGTAACCCTGCCGTGGATTGAAGCTTTCCTGTCTGTTACTGGTAATGTCCTTAATGGTGGTGGATGTGGAGGTGGATACTGGAATGAGGTCTTAGAAAAAATGTTGGAAACTTGTTTGGAAATGGAGTTGGTGGGAAGGACTATGTATCTCTTCTCAGCAGTGTCTTCTCTGGTGTGTTGAAGATGTTTAATGCCCGTCGTCTGCAGTCTCTAATGAAGTGACGAGGATAGTGAAGTTTGGAAAAACTTGTTCAATGAGGGCATTCTTCTTCAAGGAACTTACTGCCAGATTCTGAGTGCGCGCAGGAAAAAGCCTATAGATTACACCACGTTTAATTTTGGTGTCGTGGTGAGAGTAGAAGTGGAGAGATCGTGTTGATTGGTAGGTTTTCGATAGACTTTAAAACGAAGTTCATGGTCAGCTTTGCAGAAGAACATCAAGGAAAGGAAGAGTGTTGTCGACTTCTTCTTCTAGTGTAAACTGGATTGATGGTTCAACCTGGTTGAGTTCGTGTTGGAGAGCTTGAACGTTGAAGCGTCTGGGAGTTATGATGAGAATGTCGTCAACATAACGAAGCCAGGTGACAGAAGAGGAATAATAGTGGAAAATCGTTCGGCTTCCAAATGTTCCATATAGGTTCGCAAGGACGGACTAGTGGCGATCCATGGGTAGTCAAAAGTTTGTTGAAGAGTTGGTTTCGAAAGAGAAACATGAAAGCCCACACATAGTTCAACAAGGTCGATGAAATGCTGGCTGGAAGAGAAGATCAAGCGAGTCGTCAATTTCCTGCGCAAGAGATCGATAGCTTGTGTAACATCCTATTCACCAAAGTAAATACTACACAAGCTATCGATCTCTTGCGCAGGAAAATTGACGACTCGCTTGATCTTCCTCTTCCAGCCAGCGATTTCATCGACCTTGTTGAACTATGTGTGGCTTTACATGTTTCTCTTTCGAAAACCAACTCTTTCAACAAACTTTTGACTACCCATGGATCGCCACTTAGTGCCGTCCTTGCGAACCTATATATGGAACATTTGGAAGCCGAACGATTTTCCACATTATTCCTCTTCTGTCACTGGCTTCGTTATGTTGACGACATTCTCATCATAACTCCCAGACGCTTCAACGTTCAAGCTCTCCAACACGAACTCAACCAGGTTGAACCATCAATCCAGTTTACCAGAAGAAGAAGTCGACAACACTCTTCCTTTCCTGATGTTCTTCTCTGCAAAGCTGACCATGAACTTCGTTTTAAAGTCTATCGAAAACCTACCAATCAACACGATCTTCTCCACTTCTACTCTCACCACGACACCAAAATTAAACGTGGTGTATATGGCTTTTCCTGCGCGCACTCAGAATCTGCAGCAGTGAGTTCCTTGAAGAAGAATGCCCCCTCATTGAACAAGTTTTTCCAAACTTCACTATCCTCGTCACTTCATTAGAGACTGCAGACGACGGGCATTAAACATCTTCAACACACCCAGAGAAGACACTGCTGAGAAGAGATACATAGTCCTTCCCACCAACTCCATTTCCAAACAAGTTTCCAACATTTTTCTAAGACCTCATTCCGAGTATCCACCTCCACATCCACCACCATTAAGGACATTACCAGTAACAGACAGGAAAAGCTTCAATCCACGGCAGGGTATACACAATCCCTTGTAATGGCTGCAGCAAATTATACGTTGGCGAAACATCCAGAGACCTACAAACACGCATTTCAGAACACCAGTACGCAGGCAGATCTGACGACTCAAGAAATGCCTGTGTTCAACACCGAAATTTACACAACCATTTAATCAACTACAGAAACGCAAGACTCATCGCCAGAGAAGACAACACGCAATACCGAAGAATCCTAGAATCATCACTCATCTGTATATCCAACAACTTCAACCAGAACAACGGCTTCTACAACATAGCTGAACCTATTGCCAAGAAACTTCTTCAACGCTATCCCACCTAGAACTCAAGAATGGTACACTGCAGGTCCTTTAAGTCACACTATGTTTTCAACTATCACACTACTTTTAAGACTCACATGCAGCTTTCTCCACCTGACCCAGCATTCTCCACCTGACTGTACCCTATATATATCTCCATGTTGCTCATTTTCCAGGTAGATCTGTCTGTGACTCGATAAAGCCCACTGCGTGGGCGAAACGTTGTCAATAAAGGATCACATTATACTGCTTATGTGTTTATTTTTCCGTATACTCAGTAAACTTATTACCCTATAATTCATACAATCTCTTTTATCTACCTTCCCATTATATAAAGGAACTATACATACTCTCTGCCAATCCCTAGGTACCTTCCCCTCTTTCATACATTTATTAAACAAAAATACCAACCACTCCAACACTATATCCCCCCCTGCTTTTAACATTTCTGTCATGATCTCGTCAGTTCCAGCTGCTTTACCCTCTTTCATTCTATGTAATGCCTCACGCACCTCCCCCACACTCACATCCTGCTCTTCTTCACTCCTAAACGATGTTGTACCTCCCTGGCCAATACATGAAATTACCGCCTCCCTTTTTTCATCGAGATTTAAAAGTACCTCAAAATATTCCAAAAAGGGACAACCAACCTTATTCAACCAAAAATATGTTGGTTCTCCCTTACCATGAAAACTTGGTTGATATGCCTTCTTTTCTTAAGCATTTTAATATCAAAGTTGTATTTAAAAATCTTGATACAGTAAAAAGACTTTTGATAAAAAATTCCCCCCAAAATGCTGACGGATGTGTCTATAAGATTCCCTGTAAAATATGCGATAAAGTTTAATATGGTCAAACTGGTAAAAGTCTTGAACTAAGATTAAAACAACATAAATATAGCATTAGAACTGGACAAGATTCTAATGCTCTATTTATTCATGTGAGAGACTTTAACCATCCAATTGATTTTCAAAATGCTGAGAAGGTTGTATCAAGCAAGTCCATGGTTGAGAGGAATATAATAGAATCATGTTTCATTAAAAGCAGTTTTGAAAATAATATGAATATTTCTTTTGGTTTATATAAATTGGATTCATTTATAATTAATAAAATTTGGGAAGAATTTAATGATAAATTGGACTAATCTTAATTCTTGGGAAGAGTTTCAGGTCCTTTCTTATGTTCCTCTTCACAGAGTCGTGAGATGTTACGCTACTGTGAGGTATTGTCTTTGTTAGTGTGATGTGACTGTGAGGTGTATTCTGCCTCTTTATAAGCCTTCTTCTCACGTTTCCTTTATAGTTCCTTGATAATGTGAGTAGTCACGAAAGCGCTTGGAATTCTTC
>WNWK01028238.1:0-10000 GCA_009830355.1 Cherax destructor | reverse complement strand
TAGAGAAAAAGATAAATTAAAATGCATGCGTGTGGGTTAAACTTGTCTGGCATCAATCAGTCTGCCTTCTCCGTGCAATAATTTTTCGGTTAACATTATTCATAACTGCTTTTAAAAATCTTCACAAACTTTATTAGAACACCTCGTATAATTCTTAACTTATACTCATTTATCAACTCACATCAGTTTTAGATAAATTCAAAGAAAAACCAAAGCATAGACGTGATTACTTTTGTTAAATTGTTTGTTCTCGTAGAGCAGCTGATAAACGTGTTAGTCAACAGACTCCTCATAACACCTACACAAAAAATCATTATTAAATGCACACTTGTTTTGTAAAAGAAACCCTAAAGTTATGCAGTGGCAGAGGTATCAGTTTCACACCTCTCTACTATTTATAAGGAAATGCATGTTAATATCAGTTTCCTAATGGCAAGTGATTTACTGTTTGAAGAAATGTAAGGACACAACTGGATTCATTATGATAAAATCATTGGACAAATAAATTAAGAATGCTTATTAAGACAGATTGAAGTTGCTTGCTAAATGGGGATTTCAAAAGAGATAATTAAACAAGTGTTAAAAGAAGTTACACAGATTAAAATGTGAGAACGACTGTTTGTAAGTGGAGCTCCTTTAATGTAGGTCACCAGTTCTACTCCAGGGCCATTTTTTTTTAAGTTCAATAAATCAAGGTTCATTAATTTTCATTATTTAGAATATTTTTACCGATTTATCACAGCACTGCAGTGACCATTCATTTGGGAAACTTTCAAGGTCAAATTTTATTATAAGACATAAAATGATTGACAAGTACAAGATATGTAATGCTGTCTTTTGCCTTATACACAAAAACTTTGTTACTGTCAATATTTAATCCTTGTGGTTTAGCGCTTCTTTTGATTATAATAATAATGTGGATCGTAGGTGATATTAGTTATATTTTTTGTTTTTAGATTTTTTTAACCTTCAAAGGTAACTTGATTTTTTTAAATCAACCTAATATCATTCTTAGTTAAGAATAATATTGTCTGGCTGCCCTTAGCAGTGCTTACATTAGTTTCGTCCAGGACGACTACAGTCAAAATAATGAATATGAGAGTGGATGCATCCGTTGGTCACATCTCAGTAGTGTAAGACACATCCCGTCAGAAGAAAACAAACTATTTGAGTGTCTGGATGTACATTCACTCTGAATAAAATATCATAAAAGAGAAAGCTTGCCAGGTGTCACCTTCAATATCTTTCACTTGTGTATCAATGTAACTTATTCATAAAGCTTCCCAAAGTATTTGTGTAAATATCACTTCTTGATAGTTTGTTCGGCTCATCTACTTTTTATATGTAAAAATCAGTGTTTTTCAGAATCCTTTCTAAATCCAGATTTAACAAACTTGTGTTCACTTTTTCAAATTGGATGTTTAGTAAAGTTTTTATCACAGTATTTACATTATTTTGGTAGATTTTTCATTTACTTCTGTCACAGTCACTTTCACTCCACAGTTAATCTCTGAAGCTGTACTTAAACAATCAAAGGAAAAACACAATTTGCGTTAAAGACGAGCCAAAATGCTCAGACATGATAAAAGCAATTTGATTAAAGCCATTTAGTCTGACAGAAAAAAAAATATTAATATTTTTGATGGGACAGAACTTTATGATAAGTGGTACAGTGGTTCATTAATTTGTAAATGTAGCAGCAACATTTTTAGCACATACCTTACTATAAGTGCAAGAAAAAATGTCATTGATGATGTAACGTTTTTTTGTTTTAACTTCTAAATAAGTTTCGAAATATCAGTTTCGATGCCAATTATCAAGAGTGAGTAAACAAGTAAAGCACTGCTGAGAAAGCTGATTACATCCGCACAAAAACGAAACGTTTTCATAAGAAAGGTTTGTACACTGGGGTCATTAAGACAGCACGTAACCCTGATATAGGGATTTAAGTAAGTTCTCATCATATATAAATTTAAATAAATACTCCACTCAGTTTACTGCATATATATACAGTGGAACCTCGGTTGGCGACTGCATTACTTGTCGAACAAATCGGTTTTCGAACAAGGAATTCGAGAAAAAATATAAGACCTTGTTTATCATTCCGAAAATCCACGAGTTTTTAAGAAGAACCAAGTTATGAAAAACAAATTGGCTTTAATGTGGAGGGCCAACACGAAAGCTTGGGTAACAAGACAATTTTTTTAATGAGTGGGATCATGAGGTCTTCGCTCCCACTGTCAGAGTGTACCTCATTAAAAAACAATTGCTATTCAGGGCTCTTTTATTTATGGATAATGCTCATGCTCACCCTCCAAGCTTGGAAAACGAGTTGCTGGAGGAGTTCAGTTTTAAACTGTGAAGTTCTTGCCTCCTAACACCACTCCTCTCATCCAGCCCATGGATCAGCAGGTCATTTCATACTTCAAGAAACTCTACACCAAAGCACTTTTTGAAAGGTGATTTGAAATCACTTCAGAAATAAATTTATCCCTAAGGGAGTTCTGGAAGGATCATTTCAATATTCTCACCTGTTTGAGGCTTATATGCCTGGAGAAATGTGTCTTCTAGGACCATCCAGTCAGCATGGAAGAAATTGTGGTCAGACTTTGTGGCAGACAGGGATTTTGAAGGCTTTGAAGATGAGCCTGAGCCGGTAGAGGATATTATATGATGTACCCATTGCATTTGTCAAGGAAATGTGTGCTAAATGGCGTGAAGTGCACGAGTTTGCTAAAAAATACCATCCAGACAAAGCAGTGGCCATCCATCTAACATGTATAATGACAGTGTAATGTCTCAGTTTAGACAGGTGTTAAAACGGAGCCTGAAGCAAACTTCCCTGGACGGGTTTTTAGTAAAACAAAGAACCAGTGAGCCAGAACAAGGTGTTAGTGGTGAAAAGAGACAAAGAAAGGAAACAACTCCAGAAGGACAGTTGCCTGACATTAACAGAAGGTGACTCTCCTTCCAAGCAGTAACATCCCCCTCCTCTCCTCCACCTCCTGCTTCCAGTATGCCATTAGCTCTCCTCTGAGGGGTAAGAGGCAGTTATATTTAATTTTTTTGAACAGTTAAACTTTCTTTTAGTATTAAGTTTTTACAGTTTTGTGTAGTAGTTAGTATATTTTTAATAAATTATTATGTTATCATTTGGGGTCTGGAACAGATTAATTCTGTTTACATTATTCTTTATTGGAAAAATTGCTTTGGTTGTCGTCCATTTTGGTTATCAAATTGACATCTGGAACAAATTAAATTCGACAACCGAGGATCCACTAATTGATCAATTAGATAAAATTTGCGATTTTGCCTTAAGCTCTTCTTGCACAATAATGCAAGCTTAAGTTTGTGTATGCAATAAGTTCTCAAAAATCATTCTGAACCTAACGAGAAAAATATATTTCATTGTGTTTGTTCATTATTAAATTATTCTAAAGTTATCTAAAATATATTTAGTTGGGTTAGGCTAAATTAAATTGCACTTGTTATAATAAGGTTAGGTAAGTTTTTTAAGGTTCTTTTGGTATAAAATTAATAATTTTTACGTTAACATTGTTGAAAAATATATATCTCTAAGCGAATTAAAGAAAATTTTAAAGAACACTTAATTTTAAATGAGTTTTGCTAATTGACCAGTTTTACGTATCTGGTACGATATATATATATATATATATATATATATATATATAATATATATATATATATATATATATATATATATATATATATATATATATATATTATATATATATATATATATATATATATATATATATATATATATATATATATATATATATATATATATATTTTTATTTATTAACACATCGGCCGATTCCCACCAAGGCAGGGTGGCCCGAAAAGAAAAACTTTCATCATCATTCACTCCATCACTGTCTTGCCAGAAGGGTGCTTTACACTACAGTTATAAAACTGCAACATTTACACCCCTCCTTCAGAGTGCCGGCACTGTACTTCCCATCTCCAGAACTCAAGTCCGGCCTGCCGGTTTCCTGAATCCCTTCACAAATGTTACTTTGCTCACACTCCAACAGCACGTCAAGTATTAAAAACCATATGCCTCCATTCACTCCTATCAAATACGCTCACACATGCTTGCTGGAAATCCAAGCCCCTCGCACACAAAACTTCCTTTACCCCCTCCCTCCAACCTTTCCTAGGCCGACCCCTACCCCGCCTTCCCTCCACTACAGATTTATACACTCTCGAAGTCACTCTGTCTCGTTCCATTCTCTCTACATGTCCAAACCACCTCAACAACCCTCCTCAGCTCTCTGGACAATCGTTTTGGTAATCCCGCACCTCCTCCTAATTTCCAAACTCGAATTCTCTGCATTATATTCACACCACACATTGACCTCAGACATGACATCTCCACTGCCTCCAACCTTCTCCTCGTTGCAACATTCATCACCCATGCTTCACACCCATATAAGAGCGTTGGTATAAGTATACTCTCATACATTCCCTCTTTACTTCCATGGACAAGGTTCTTTGTCTCCACAGACTCCGAAGTGCTCCACTCACCCTTTTCCCTCATCAATTCTATGATTCACCTCATCCTTCATAGACCCATCCGCCGACATGTCCACTCCCAAATATCTGAATACATTCACCTCCTCCATACTCTCTCCCTCCAATCTGATATCCAATCTTTCGTCACCTATTCTTTTTGTTATCCTCATCACCTTACTCTTTCCTATATTCACTTTCAATTTTCTTTTTTTACACACCCTACCAAATTCATCCACCAACCTCTGCAGCTTCTCTTCAGAATCTCCCAAAAGCACAGTGTCATCAGCAAAAAGCAACTGTGACAACTCCCACTTTGTATTTGCTTCTTTATCTTTTAGCCCAACACCTCTTGCCAAGACCCTCGCATTCACTTCTCTTACAACCCCATCTATAAATATATTGAACAACCACGGTGACATCACATCCTTGTCTAAGGCCCACTTTTACTGGGAAATAGTCCCTTCCCTCCTACACACTCTAACCTGAGCCTCACTATCCTCATAAAAACTCTTCACTGCTTTCAGTAACCTTCCTCCTATTCCATACATCTGCAACATCTGCCACATTGCCCCCTATCACACTATCATACGCCTTTTCCAAATCCATAAATGCCACAAAAACATCTTTACCCTTATCCAAATACTGTTCACCTATATGTTTCACTGTAAACACTTGGTCTACACCCCCTACCTTTCCTAAAGCCCCTTGTTCATCTGCTATCCTGCTTTCTGTTTTACTCTTAATTTTTTCAATAATAACTCTACCATACACTTTACCAGGTACACTCAACAGACTTATTCCCCTATAATTTTTGCACTCTCTTTTGTCCCCTTTGCCTTTATACAAAGGAACAATACACGCTCTCTGCCAATCCCTAGGTACCTTACCCTCTTCCATACATTTATTAAATAATAGCACCAACCACTCCAAAATTATATCCCCACCTGCTTTTAACATTTCTATCTTTATCCCATCAATCCCAGCTGCCTTACCCCCTTTCATTCTACCCACTGCCTCACGAACTTCCCCTACACCCACAACTGGCTCTTCCACACTCCTACAAGATGTTATTCCTCCTTGCCCTACACACGAAATCACAGCTTCCCTGTCTTCATCAACATTTAACAAATCCTCAAAATATTCTCTCCATCTTCCCGATACCTCTAACTCTCCATTTAATAACTCTCCTCTCCTATTTTTAACTGTCAAATCCATTTGTTCTCTAGGCTTCCTCAACTTATTAATCTCATTCCAAAACTTTTTCTTATTTTCAACAAAATTTGCTGATAACATCTCACCCACTTCTCATCTGCTCTCTTTTACATTGCTTCACCACTCTTTTAACCTCTCTTTTTCTCTCCATATACTCTTCCCTCCTTGCATCACTTCTACTTTGTAAAAACCTCTCATATGCTAACTTTTTCTCCTTACTACTCTCTTTACATCATCATTCCACCAATCGCTCCTCTTCCCTCCCGCACCCACTCGTCTGTAACCACAAACTTCTGCTGAACACTCTAACACTACATTTTTAAATCTACCCCATACATTTTCGACCCCATTGCCTACACTCTCACTAGCCCATCTATCCTCCAATAGTTGTTTATATCTTACCCTAACTCTCCTCTTTTAGTTTATAAACCTTCACCTCTCTTTTACTTACTGATTCTATTTTCCTTGTATCCCATCTACCTTTTACTCCCACTGTAGCTATAACTAAAAAGTGATCTGATATATCTGTAGCCCTCTATAAACATGTACATCCTGAAGTCTACTCAACAGTCTTTTATCTACCAAACATAGTCCAACAAACCACTGTAAATTTTCGCCCCCCATCAATCTTGATACTTATTTATCCTCTTTTTCTTAAAAAAATGTTTTTCCTATAACTAAACCCCTTTCTATACAAAGTTCAATAAAAGGGGGCCCCCTTTTCATTTACACCTGGCACCCCAAACTTACCTACTACCCCCCCTTGGGGTTGTTTTCCCACTTTAGCATTTGGGGGCCCCCCCCCCAATTCCCCCATTTGGTTCAAAATTTCCCCATACTTTTTGCTTTAAAACCCCCCAAAATCTCTTCTCCTTTTACCCCCCCTTTTTCCGGGGCATCCCCTTTTAAAGCCCCAAAAATTTTGCATCCGCCCCCCATTTTAATCCACATAATATATATATATATATATATATATATATATATATATATATATATATATATATATATATATATATATATATATATATATATATATATATATATATATATAATATATATATATATATATATATTTAAATAATTATATAAAAAAATAAAAAATTTGGGGAAGGGAGTTCCCCCATAAAGGAAATTGAAAAAGAAAGCGGTTTTAAAAAGGGGAAGCCCTTACAAAAAAGACATTTAAAGAATGAATGCCTTTGAAGAGGTTTGAAACCTAAATTTTAAAAAATTTGGGGCCCGATTTTTCCCCAATTTTTCCCGCCTTTTTTAAAAATTTTTTTTAAAATTTAAAAAAAGAAATTTTTTATTATTTTCCCCTTTTTAAATGAAACATGATTCACTTTTCCCCCCATGGACTTGCTTAAACAATTTTTTGTTTTTTGGCCCCTTGGGGGGGAAAAATTTTTCCCCTTAAAATTTTGAATTAAAAAATTTTCCAGTTCTTTGCTATTTTATGTTTTTTTAATTTTTTCAAGAAAGGGCCCCCTAATAACTTTATCGATATTTTTTTAAAAATTTGTCAGTTTTTTGGGGGGTTTTTTTTAAAAAATTTTTTAAAAAAGATTTTTAAATTTTTGATTTTTAAAAATTTTAAAAAAAGGGAAAAGGGATTTTCAACCAAGTTTTCATGGAAAGGGGGGAAAAAATAAAATATTTTGGCTGAATATTTTTGGGCCCCTTTTTATTGAAAAAAAATTTCTAGCTTTTTTTAAAAAGGGGGGAAAAACCCAAAATTTTTAAAAACCAAAAAAAATGTTGGTTCCCCCCCTTACCAGGGGAAAAAATTTTTTTATATACTTTCCCCTTTTTTTAAGAATTTTAAAAAAATAGTATTTAAAAATCTTGATACAGTAAAAAATTTTGAAAAAAAAATTTTTAAAATGCTGACGGATGTGTCTATAAGATTCTGTAAAAATGCGAAAAAAATTTATTATGGTCAAACTGGTAAAAGTCTTGAACTAAGATTAAAAAACAAAAAAATAGCATTGAATTTTGGGAAAAATTCTAATGCTCTATTTATTCAGTGAGAGTTTTAACCATCCAATTGTTTTCCCCAAAAAAAGCTGAAAAAAAGGGGGGTTTTTCAAAAAAATCCAGGTTAAAAGGGAAAATAATAGAATTATTTTTTAAAAAATAGTTTTGAAAATAATATGAATATTTTTTTGGGTTTTTTTAAATTGGGTTCAATAATTAATAAAATTTGGGAACAATTTAATGATAAAAAGGGTTAATCTTTTCTTTGGGGGAGTTTTCCCCTTTTTTTTGTTCCTTTTCAACAGAGTTTTGGGGGGGGTTTCGCTACTTGTGTGTGTCTTTGTTAGTATGATGTGACTGTGAGGGGAGTTTTGCCCTTTAAAAACCCCTTTGCTTGTATGTTTCCTTTTTTGTTCCCCCTTTTTTTAATTTTTTATTTGAAAGCGCTTTTTGGGAAATTTTTTATTTTTTTATAAAATGGTTTTTTTCATATTTTGATATCAAATTTTTTTTTTGGGGGTTTTTTTATATATATATATATATATATATATATATATATTAAGGGGTTTTGGTTTTTTTTGTTTTATAGATAAAAAAAATAAAATGTACTTATAACTGTTAAAGAAAGTGGGGTCATGGGCAGAAAAATGCTGCAGGATCGAGTCATGGCTCACAATGGAAGGAGAGTGTGAAAAATGGGGCTTTTCCGGGGAAAAAGGGGGGTTTTTTAAAAAATGGTGTTCCCCCAGGGGTCAGTCCAGGCCCATTGTTATTTATAAATTTTTTATCAATGACCTTTTTTTAGGGAATTAATTTGTGAAGAGAAACCCCCGACGACACGAAGATAGGTAGGATAATTGATTCAAAATAGATGTCTTTTGGGGAAATTTTTTGGGAAAATTTAGACAAACTTAATTTCCGGGTCAGAAAAGGGGGGAAAATGCAGTTCAAAAGTAGAAAAGCAAGGTTCAAAAACCCCCCGGAAAAAGGGCCCCCCAAACCCCAAACACTTATAAGAAAAAAAGGGAACTTTTTTTAACAGATTATGGAGGGGAAAAGGGGGTTGGGGGGGTGGTAAGCAACAATTTTTTAAAAAAAAAACAATGCCTAAGGTACGTAATAAGGCAAAAGATTAGAAAAAAAAGAAATAAGGGGAAAAAGGGGGAACACTGCAGCAGGCCTGTTGGCCCATACTAGGCAGGTCCTTCACAATCCGTCCCACTAACAGAATATTTGTTTAACCCAATTTTCAAAGCCACCCCAAAAAATGTTTTGGGGAAAAACCCCTCATGGCGAGTCCCACTAAACCAACCCTTTTCAATTGAATTTATCCAACCTAAATTTGAAATTCCCAAGGTCCAGCTTAATAATTTTCTAGGCAGACTGTTCCAATCATCAACTAACCCCATTTCCAAACCAATACTTTCCTATATCCTTTTTTAAATCTAAATTATTTAACTTGAATCCATTATTTGGGTTTTTTGAGAATTCCCAAAACCTTTTTTTATATCCCCCTTTTTCCCATTTTTTCCACTTGTATACCCCTGATTCAGTTCCCCCATTTCCAGTCTTACAAGTGAATGTAATTTTGGGGCTTAAAACTTTCTTCAAAGGAAAATTTCCCGCTATGTATTAATTCTTTGTCATTCTACGCCGAATGTTTTCTAACGAATTTATGTCCATTCTGTAATTTTGGGGACCCGAACTGAGCTGCGTAAAACTAGGTGAGGCCTTTCTTTAAAGATGTATGTTTAAATAACCCTGGACTTCTGTTACAAACTTCTTGAATAAAACCTTTTAATCTATTTGTTTTTTTACGTACGCTTTAGGGAATTTCTGTCTTGGTTTTTGGTTTCTGCTTACCATCACCCCCCAAATCCTTTCGCAATCTGTATGGCTTGGGGTTTTAAGTTTTTTAACTTAATAAGTGCCCTTTGGGGTTTTGGACACTCCCGAGCTTTAGAACCTTTTATTTATCTACATTGAACTGCATCTGCCACTTTTCTAATAAGAACATAAGAAAGGAGTGAACACTGCAGCAGGGGCCCTTTCCATTCTAGGGGTCCTTCCCCATTCCATCCCACCAACAGAATATTTGTTCAACCTAACCCAAAGCTACCCAAAAAAAAAACCGATAATTTTCATTTCAAACCCCCCCCCCAAAAAAACCCTTCACTATGAATTTATTCCCCAACCAAAAATTTTAAAAAAAACCCCCAAAGGGGGTTGCTTCAATAACCCCCCTAGGCAGACTGTTTATTCATCAACTACC
>WNWK01028237.1:0-25577 GCA_009830355.1 Cherax destructor | reverse complement strand
AGTTCTTCAACAACAACAACAACAAAAAAAACCAAAAAACCAACCCCAAACCCCCAAACCCCAAAAAAAAATCTTTATTTCAACAATTATATATACAAGGATACGGGCCCCAAGAAATCAAAAAACCCACTTGTTATGAGAGCATTTCGGGCAAATTGGGTTTTTTTTGTTCCCAGGATGCGACCCACACCGCGACTAACACCCAGTTTCCCAAACTGATGGGGGGGGGGGAAAAAGGTGTTTAAGAAAACGCTCAATGTTTTCAAAACCCCCTTAAAAAAACACTCCTCTGAGCCTGGGGGTTTTTTTGGCTCTTGTTTGACTGAGAATCCGGGAAAAAGGGGACTGATCTTGATAGCTTATTCTGTTCCAGCCCTTTGTATAATTTTTTTTTTTGGAATTTTTCCATAACTTTTCATAAAACAGAGACAAGTGTTAAGACTGTACACATTTCTTGGTCACTATTATTATTTTATTTTAAGGGGGGGGAAAAAAACCGGGGGGGGATTATACATCGCCGTGGAGGGAGGGTGGAAGGCATTCGGCCTTTTTCCCCGAATTGGAGCACAGATTAAACCCCTAAAAAAAAGGGGCCCCCCCCGCATCAAGGAGCCCCTTTTAAAGTTGGTCACTTGTAGTTTTTAAGCTGGTTTTATTTTTTATTGTTTTTTGATTCCCTTAAATTTCATAATAGGATCTGTTTATTCTATTATTTTATTTATTCTTTAACGGGGAAACCTAAGTGTCTCTTTTTATTTCGATTCTTCTTTTGGCCCAGTTTTTATCCAAAAATTTTTTAAAAAATTTTTTTTTAAATTTTAAATGGGGGAAATTTTTTTTTTTGATCTAATTTTTACTGAATATATGTATATTACCCCGAAAAATTTTTTTTAAAGTTAGCCCCCCAGCTACCAGTGAAGGTCTTTTTTACCAAACCATACCACGGGGGGGGTTCAAACCCGGGGTCACAGTTTCAAGACTCCAGACCCCCGCGTAAGCCACTGGGCCAGCTAGCTTAAAAAGATTTCATCCAATAGGTTTTTTCTAAAACCCTGGGAAAGGGTTTTGCATAGGCCCCACGTGTCCACAAATGGGGTTTTTAGACGAACCCCCCCCGGGAGATTGTCTTGTGGGTTTGTTTGAATCGGGCAGTACGATTTCGTGAGTCCTGTTCTACCAAGATAATTTTTAAAACCCCCTTCATTTTGGCTGCGGGGAAAAACCCGTGACCTCGACGTTATTAGAGTTATTTAGGTAATTCCGAAATATATTGAAACGAGGTGATCTCTTACTCCAAGCTCACCATTAACATTATTAATTTGAAGATTCCTTGTTTTCAAACCAAGTCAATCAGTTTTTTTTCTTGCTCCGTCACAAACTGTTTTGATGAACAATCATAAGAACATAAGAATGGAGGAACACTGCAGAAGGCCTACTGGCCCATACAAGGTAGGTCCTTATCATCAAACCACCACTCGCCCGAACCGTCTTAATAACATCGCTAGACTCAAGATTTCTTGTCAGAGTGTGAGAGCCAGTTTGATAACGTTAAAATCTCCCACTACGAACATGTATCGATGTCTTCACGAAATCGTAATGACACGATTGCAAAGTCTTATAACTCAGGCCAGGTTCAACTCCAGACCGTCGCGTAAGCTGGCCCAGTGGCTTACGCGAGGTCTGGAGTTCTGAGACTCTCTGACCGCGGGTTCGAACCCCACCCGTATGGTATGTCTCGATGTCTTAGTAATTTTGTCCCATAGAAGTTTACCAGTGTTTCCTATCTAGGTTTGAGGGTCTGCAGATCACCCCAAAATTAGTTCTTTACGTTTCGTGAGAAACTGTAGCCAGATTAGTTGGCGTCTGTCGTTTCTACTTATATCTAGTCTAATGGAAGATGGCCGAAGCACAGTACTCCCAGATACTTGACGTGTGTCGTCACTACCCACCTTTCTTGTTCACTATAGTGTCACTAATTCCTGCATGTGGCATTAAGCAGGAATGTCGTTTTTTTAAAGTTGAACCCGGTCTTTGTTATTACTCTTTCTATGATTCCTGCACATGCGGTTAAATCATAGATTGTCTGTCTTATTTTTAGAACTATTATTGTTAGCATAGTAGACCTTAAGGGAATTAGTTTCGCCTCCTCCTCCTCCTTTCCTCCCTCTTCCTTTTCCTTCCTCTCTCTCTCTCTCTCAGCAAAGGCCTCCCTCAACCGAGATGGCTAACGCTACCATTCCTACCCCAGAAAGATACCCCATCCCTTCCATACATATGATTACCATAGAAATCATCCTGGTTGTTAATGGTGTGATTGGAAAGTTCTTTGCAGTATCTGTCTAGCCAACAATTTACTCCAATTGCCCTAGACATCATTTGTTGCCCAATCCTCTGCTAGGCCAAATATTCACACACATAATCGGGACCCCTTCCATCTAAATATGAAGATTAAAACACACGTACAACAGTTGGGTATCTTAATCTTCAAATCTTGTCGGCATTTTTATACCATTTTCAACAAAACTAATTAAATATATTTGATATCCTGTACTTGACTAACTGCTCCTGTCTCCCTGTCCTTTCCTGCTTTTTTTAGGCGCTTCTTGTACTGTACATGAAGCTCTTACAAGTAATTCGGAGAGAGAGAGAGAGAGAGAGAGAGAGAGAGAGAGAGAGAGAGAGAGAGAGAGAGAGAGAGAGAGAGAGAGAGAGAGAGAGAGAGAGAGAGAGAGAATAAACGAGGAAATATAAAGCAATATTTAAAACCCAGCTCTATTTGAGTATTATTTCCTAGAGTGGTGCATTGGATAGGTATTTCATATAAATATGGAACCTGCACCTGATATTTCCACCCTCTACTCTGGGTCCCTCTACTTCTTAAAAGAAAAGGACTGAACAACGAAAACCCACCCACTCTATAAAAGCAATATATAAAAGTATGTTAATCCGAAAAAATGTTTTGCTCCAAGACTGAGGAAAGCATGGCACAATCTTACCAGGAATGTGCTCTTGACTAATCACTCCCACCTGCAAAAAAAAGGCATCCACAGTCACTCTTAAATATTCCCCAAAAAATCTTCTGTCGAGGGTTTTCACGCTGACTGATTGTAAAGCTCCAATCTATGGTTGTAATCTTAAAGAGCCATATCATTAATAAATTTATACTTCAAAATGTTTCATAGGGACAAACTGAGTAATGCTGCACATGTAAAATGCGGCAGCTTCAATGCACATCAACCTAAAACTAAACCAAATGCACTCTGCCGAATCATCATTTTGTAAAAAAGACCTGCTAATGTCTATATGACTTCAAAGGAAAAACAGCTGCTCAATAGCTTAGTACCAGCTAAGAGGAAAAGATATAAATATTTGCCCATATTCATTCTGATTCTTCTCTTTTCCTTCTTCTTATTTCTTATACCTGATATGCTTGACAAAAAATCACACATTGTATCAAATTATAACGATTACCAGAATTTGAGGACATCCAGAAGACAGCTGTGAGTCTCCAAGCCACACAACCAAGTCTCTCCAGTAGGCCTCTGATGTTTGAGGATAAATTCTGGGAATTACTACCCACGTGAAAGAATAGATGAAAATAAAACAAAATAGAATTACAAGACAAACTCAAATCACTAATAGAATGTAAGTCAAATATTAGACCTTGGAGTGATAAAATCAAATATTAGTGACCCGAGTGATAATGTAACAAAATATTAGTGACCTGGGAGTGATAATGTAATAAATATTAGTGACTCCGGGAGTGATAATGTAAGTCAATATTAGTGACTCCGAGTGATAATGTAAGTCAAATATTAATGACATGGGAGTGTGATATAAGTCAAATATTAGTGACATGGGAGTGATAATATAAGTCAAATATTAGTGACCTGGGAATGATAATGTCAGATCTCACGTTCAAGTACACAACAATGTTATTTTTAGCAATGCCAAGCCAATGATAATACTCTTCAGGTCATTCGTTCTAAGCTGAAATATTACTGTGTACTAGCGCCCCCTTTAAGGCATGCGAAATTGACGAGTAGAAAATATACAGAGAACCTTCACAGCTAATGTGAATTCAGTCAATCACCTATATTACTTGGAGCGCCTGGAAGTCCCCAGAACTGTACTTCTTAGAACAGAGGCGAGAAAGATACATCATATCTTCACCCGGCATATGCCAGAGAGAGATTGGTCTTCAGCCTTGGAATGGCCGAAATTGCCATTTACAGTTACGGTACAACATGGCTTGACCTGCGAACGATGTGTACTCACGTTCACCAGGTCAAGCCTCAGTATTCATTACCATCTTCATAAACAGTACCCTGGCATTCAGGTTTAGTAAGTATAAAGGGACCACGACCTTCATCACCCTCCCTCTCATGCAAGGCTAAGGGGGATACCAACAAACCCTTAGCCTTATTTTTAAATATCTGATTTTACAGGCTAAGAGATGTTATCATACTCAGCTCATTTCAAATTTCTAGCGGTATCTAAGAAATACTACCACTCCCCAGGATGCGACCCACAACAACAGTCGACTGGTATGGGCCAGTAGGCCTGTTGCAGGCCTTTTATGTTCTTATGTTAACACCCAGGTGAACAGGGCAGCAGGTAAAGGTAATATGCTCAACGTTTATGTCCATGTTGAAGTCTTCAAGACTGTATTGCGTTCCTCAAAACAGATTCGCCAGGTTGTGGTGCATACGTTGATTGCTGGCGGTGGTCACTAACAGCTTGATCGATCAGGCCAACAACCTGAGGCCTGGTCTGGGACCGACCGCGGCAGCAGTGACCTCCCGGAAGCGACTAGTTAGCCTCCAGGTAGGTGCCTCTCCTACATCTCTACTCATCAATCTCATCTATAACTCTTCAAAGTGAGTCCTGTCATCTCCAAACACATGAGTACAGGATCTTTCACCCTCTCACATCTCCTTTATAAAAATGGTACTACCTTTATCTTCCTCCCATTAACACATTTCTCAAAACACACACAACCCGCACATATAAAAAGATAGGAGCTTACGACGACGTTCCTGGTCCGACTTGACCTGGTGGTTCGGTGGCTAAAGCCTTCACACGGCGTAGGGCCTGGGTTCGGATTCCCAGCCAGGCAGAAACATTGGGCGCAGTTTCTTTACACCTGCTGGGTTCATGTTCCCATCAGTAAAATGGGTACCTGGGTGTTAGTCGACTGGTGTGAGTCGCATCCAGACACTGACTCATCTGCCCGAAATGCTCAGCATAAGGACTTTCTATATAGTAGTATGTCACTGATGTCAGCTAGGCCTGTATACCTTGTACATGTACTTGTAGTAAATAAAGACGTGTCACACTAACACACAGGGTAGGTGGAAGGGTACGGGCAGGCAGACAAGGGAAGGGCACAAGAAAGTGGGGTAATGGAGGTAGTAGTGAAAGCGGTAGAAGTAGTAGGAGTCAGTCATACTTCTAGTCATTTCCCCTGTATGAATCTTAGCCCTGGCTTTGTCTCTGTTGATGCTTTCCCATTACATTGTTAAATGCTCCAAACTTCAGAACATTATTATAAATAACCATGAGTAGATCATCGTCTTTCTGGAAGAATCATTGTCTTGTGACCCTGGTAGGGATGCTACCAGCTGGATGGCTAGCAATGCCAATTGAAGCTGATGGCTAGCAATGACCACACCTGGAGAAGGTTATTAGTTGGTTTACACAATACACAAATAACCTGCGCATAGGAGAGAAGCTTGTGACGACATTTCGGTCCATTCTTCCTTGGACATTTACAAGTCACAATTCGCTAACACACAAAGGAGAGGGAGCTAGTATATATCGGAGGGAGACAGGGATACAAAGAGGAAGAAGGAAGTGGAGAAGTAGTGGTAGAGGTAATGCAGGTAGTGGTAGAGGAAATGCAGGTAGGTGGTAGAGGCAATGCAGGTAGTGGTAGAGGTAATGCAGGTAGTGGTAGAGGTAGAGGAATGCAGGTAGTGGTAGAGGTAATGCAGGTAGTGGTAGAGGTAATGCAGGTAGTGGTAGAGGAAATGCAGGTAGTGGTAGAGGTAATGCAGGTAGTGGTAGAGGTAATGCAGGTAGTGGTAGAGAAAATGCAGGTAGTGGTAGAGGTTTCAGGTAGTGGTAGAGAAATTCAGGTAGTGGTAGAGTAATGCAGGTAGTGGTAGAGAAAATGCAGGTAGTGGTAGAGGTAAGGTATGCAGAGGAAATGCAGGGGTAGTGGTAGTAGACTAGTTGATTTATTTTCTTGTGCCATATCTATTATATAAGCCTCCTTGTCATATTTTAGGGACTAAAGGACACTTTAATCCCTAAAATAGGAATTGAAGTAAATTCTCAGATGTAAATACCATTGTGGAGATGGCGCGTCATTCTAAATGTACTTCTCTTAGTGAGGGTAGATTTTTTTATTGTTTCGTGGGTATGGCCAGAAGGAGATCAATCAAGTTGGTTTTAACTCATGATGCTGATGTGAGAGGAAGTCTGTGACAACAGTCAAATGACAACAGTCTCACAGGAGTCATATTTCATGTATGACTAATACACCTGTCACCACGAATTTTCATTTTTAGCCTGACAAACAAAACTCCACAACTGGCAGGAAAAATACTTAGGACACTATGTGGGGAACAATTTTTTTAGATAGAATGTAACTATTAATACTACTATTACTAATAATACTACTAATAATAATATTAAAAATATATTATTATTATTATTATTATTAAAAATAATAATTTTTTTTTTTTTTTTTTTGGGGGGGGATATCAGATTGAGGGAGAGTATGGAGGAGGTGAATGTATTCAGATATTTAGGAGTGGACATATCAGCAGAGATGGGTCTTTGAAAGATGAGGTGAATCATAGAATTGATGAGGGGAAAAGAGTAAGTGGTGCACTTAGAGTCTGTGGAGACAAAGAACACTGTCTGTGGAAGTAAAGAGGGGAATGTAGAGTATAGTTATACCAACACTCTTATATGGGTAGTGAAGCATGGTGATGAATGTTGCACAAGGAGAAGGCTGAGGCAGTTCAGATGTCATGTCTAAGGGCAATGTGTGGTGTGAATATAATGCCAGCGAATTCGTAGTGTGGAAATTAGGAGGTGTGGGATTACCAAGACTATTGTCCAGAGGGCTGAAGAGGGGTTAAGAGATGGTTCGGACACGTAGAGACGATGGTACAAAAGTAAAATGACTTCGAGAGTGTATAAATCTGTAGTGGAGAGGGAAGGCATGGTAGGGGTCGGCTCAGGAAAGGTTGGAGGGAGGGGTAAAAATGTTTTGTGTGTGAGGGGCTTGGACTTCCAGCAAGCATGCGTGAGCGTATTTCATAGAAGGAATGGAGACAAATGGTTTTTAATACTTGACGTACTGTTGGAGTGTGAGCAAAGTTACATTTATGAAGCGGATTCAGTGGCAGTATGGACCTGGAGTCTCGAGACAGTGCTCCACCCTGAGCGAGTGGGCGGGACGCCGCGCCTTGCTAACCGCGTGCACTCCCTTCGCAAAGAGAGGATGGAGTGCCATTTCCAGCCTTCGCCACCCGCCGGGCGGAATCGGCCGATGCGCCGGGTAATAATAATAATAATAATAATAACATTATTATTACTATTATTATTATTATTATTATTATTATAGTATGATGATTGAATAAGTCAACCTCTTTGCCTTGCCTACAAACAGGCCAGAAGGGTCGTCAATTAAGAATTACAGCAACCGCTCAGTAGCCTCGTCTGGGCTTCACAACAGCATGCCTGTAATATACTCAATAATAGGGTCACCACATGAAGAAGGATCCTCAGAGCATTGACTGATCTGCTGATCTCTTCCGAGATATGTAGATTCCAGAAGAGGATCGAATATGTTGGCGCTATCAATCAGTCTCTGCTTCGCTCCTTTCATCGTTCATTGCTGGCCTCTAGCCACCTCCAAGGTTTATTTAATTTTTAACGAGGTGAAATTATGGGGTCAGTCAAAGTCAACTGTCCAGCTGGCCATCGAGGCTGTCGCAGCCTTCGCTTTCCGTCAGGGTCATCACAAGTTTGCGTGGCTAATCAATCTATCAAAGGTTACAATACAAATGTGGTGTCAGGCATTGGAGATGGGTCAAAGCCCATCTGTTTTCATGAGAAGTCATTTGGGCGGTTAGTTGTGTTGGGTCAGGAAGCAGCACCCAGCTGATGAGCTGTGTCATGATGACACTCACCCACAGCTTCCATTGAAGCTTACACACTTTGCTGAGATTAGGTCCGTTTAGCTAATGATCTTCCGGAGCTGAGCACTCCGCTTGAGCTACAGTGTGGTGATACCAGCACAGCTTGCCATATGTGGTGACCAGCACAGCTTATTACAGTGTGGGTGACTGGAAGCACAAGACAGTGAGACACCAGCACAGCTGAGTGTAGACCTAGCCGCTACAGTGTGGTGACATATGTGGTGACACCGCCAGGCCATGGCGTGTGTGCAGACCAGCACAGCTTACAGTGTGGTTGGACAGCTTACAAGCAGCGTGGTGACACCCTCAGCACAGCATAGTGTGCACTGAAGCACAGCAGCCAGCAGTGGTGACCCTGTGCTTGAGTTGTTAAAGCGTGGTGACAACATGCTTACAAGGCGTGGCACCAGCTACAGCTTGGCCATGGGTGTGGGAGACAGCACAGCTTATTGCTGGGTGTGTATACAGCTTATTAGCAGTGAACTAAAATTAACGTGTTGGCTTAGTTGCTGCTGCAGTCGCGATCATGGGAAGGCAGCCGCCCATAGCTGTGCTACAGTCGAGTCAGGCGTGGCCGGCAGCCGCACAGCGGCTGCAGTCAAGGACACATGTGCTGCAGTCATGATCAAAGGCAGCCGTGTCATGAGCATGTGTCGTGTCATGATCATAGCTGCGCGTGATGCACCGGCAACAGGCTGCTGCAGTCATGATCAGGCTGCAGCCGCAGTCGCATCATAATGTGCCACAACAGCGCTGCACCGCAGTCATGATCATAGCGCCGCGTCATGATCATAGCGCGCTGCAGTCATGATCACGCAAGCGCGCAGCCGAAGTTGTCGCAGTCATGATCATATGGTCATGATCATAGCGTACCGCAGTCATGATCAAGGCTGCGCCGCAGTCATCAGGAGCTAAAGCCGCGCAGTCATGATCATAGTTACGTCGCAGTCAACATAGCTGCGCCGCAAGTCAGCGACACGTACGGGCAGTCATGATCATGAAAGCTATGCCGCAGTGTCAGCAGAACATAAGAACATAAGAAGAAAAATGCAGCAGGCCCACATTGGCCCGCTGCTGCCGCAGTCATGATCATACAGCACCGCAGCCGGCGAACAGCCGCAGTCATGATCATAGCTGCCCGGCAGCTCGGCGATCATAGCTGGCCTCATGTCAAGGTCACATGCCGCAGTCATGATAGCTGGGCCGCAGTCATGATCACTACGCGCCGCAGTCATGAATATGAAGGCAGCTGCAGTCAAGGATCAAGGCTGTGCTGCAAAGTCGCGACAAAGCCGTCATGAACAGCAACTGGCGCCGCAAAAACAATGCATCATAGCTGTGCCGCAGTCATGATCATGAGTTACGCCGCAGTCATGATCATAGGCCAGTGTTGAGCGATCATAGCTGGCTGCCGCAGCCGATCATAGCTGTGACGCAGCAACAGATCAGCGGGGCTGGCGTCGCATCATATTGGAAGAGCGCGCCGCGGTCATGAACATATTGTGTCGCAAAGTCACGATCATAGGTTGATACCGCGTCGCATCATGAAGGCCGCATCATGATCATATTTACTGCAAAGTCATGATCGTATACGTCGCAGTCATGATCATATTACTGCCGTGGGCAGCGATCAGCTGCGCCGCAGTTATGATCAGTATACGTCGTGTCATGAGGCATATGCAGCTGCATCATTACGTCGCAGTCATGATCACATATCGCAGTCACATGTCGCGGTCAAGGAAGGTGCCAGCAGCACATGATCATATCTGTGCCGTGGTCATGTTCATATGCTGCAGTCATGATCATGGCTGCGCCGCAAAGTCATGGCGTGCCGCGTCATATGCTGTGCATCAGCAGTCATGGCTGCACGTACCATGATCGGCAGCTGCACCGCAAAGTCATAGCTGCGCCGCAGATTATAGCTGCAGCCCGCAGTCATGATCAGGAGTTGGCGCCGCAGCCTGGCTGGTGCCGCACTCATCATAAGCCGCACCGGGCAGTCGTCACGCACCGCACTGCAGCTGCACCGTGCCGCGTCATCGCGCTGCGCCGCAGTCGCCATCATAGCTGTACTCGATGTCATGATCATAGCTGCGCCGCAGTCAGCGACATGGCCTGCGCCAGCCGCAGTCGGGCGATGGCGCCGGGCGTCACACAAGGCGTGCCGGGCAGTCATGCATCATACTGCACCGCAGCATGACGTGGCTGTGCCGCACTCATGATCAAGGCTGCACCGGCACATGACAGGCTGCCGCAGCTCATGATCAGCGGTCATGATCAGCAAAGCCAGCACCTCATGACAAGGCTGCACCGCAGCCGCTGCACCGCACTCTCATGATCATATGCACCGCGCCACAGGCTGTGCCGCAGTCAATCAGCGCGATCGCTGCACCGCAGTCATGAAGGATGCTGCAGTCAGACAGAAGGTGCCGCGTGGTCATAGCGTGCTGTATCATTGCGCTGCAGTCACATCATAGCTGCGCTTCGCACTTCCATGACAGTAGCTGCACTGCAGTCACAGTATTGGCTGCAGTCAAGGGGCCGAGAGCGACCGCATCATAGCGCTGCATCGCAGTCATGATCATGAAGCTGTGCCGCAACAGGCTACGTCGCAGTCATGATCAGTAGCCATTACGCCGCAGTTATGATCATACGTACTGCAGTCATGAACAGCGACCGCAGCCAAACACGTACTGCAGTCAGCGACGCCAGCCGCAGTCATGACATGCTGCAGTCGCGAGTCAGCTGCGCCGGGCATCATGAGCTGTGTCGCAGTCATGATCATAGCTGCGCCGCAGTCATCATATTGGCCACGTCGATCAGATGTCGCGTCATGTATCACGCACCGCAGTCGGCGATCAGTGCTGGCTCGTGGGTCAAGGACAGATGCACCGCAGCCTGATCATACGTGGCTGTCAGTATGCACCGCGTCATGAATATATACTGCACAAGGAATATAGCTACCCGGCAGTCGGGCGACAAGATGTGCCGCAGTTTGACAGGGCTGCGTCGCAGCAACATGAACAGTAGCTGTGCCGTGGTGCCTTTGACAACTAGTAAATACCATGTTGTGATCAGTATATTTTAACCTCGTTCTTCCTCTCCCATTAATTACTATATCAAAAATTGCCATCTCAGTTCTGTGAAGGGTTAGGAAAGATTCGTCAGGAAACAGGACAGGTGTTTCCTGACGCGGGTCTTAGTCATATGATGACCCGCAACTGGAGCTTTTGGTCCTTTGACCGAGGCCTTCCACTGGCTTACCTCTCCAACACTTTAAAAATTAAGGTTATAATTATAGACCCCTTTTCCGTGATACTTTATCCTCATATTAACCTAATGTTTAAAAAATACTTTCAGACATCATAAAATTCAATTATACATTGTTAAGTACTTTTATTTACCAATTTTAAGCACGACCAAAATTGTCTGCTTAGGAACGTTCCATAATTTATAATAAATGTCACCTAATTTTGTACAATTGTATTCTTGGGGAAATAAAATTTTAAATTTCTGTCTAAATGATCATGACTGCGGCACAGCTATGATCATGACTGCGACGCAGCTATGATCATGACTGCGGCACAGCTATGATCATGACTGCGGTGCAGCTATGATCATGACTGCGGTGCAGCTATGATCATGACTGCGGTGCAGCTATGATCATGACTGCGGTGCAGCTATGATCATGACTGCGGTGCAGCTATGATCATGACTGCGGCGCAGCTATGATCATGACTGTGGTGCAGCTATGATAATGACTGCGGCGCAGCTATGATCATGACTGCGGCGCAGCTATGATCATGACTGCGGTGCAGCTATGATCATGAGTGCGGTGCAGCTATGATCATGACTGCGGTGCAGCTATGATCATGAGTGCGGCGCAGCTATGATCATGACTGCGGCGTAGCTATGATCATGACTGCGGCGCAGCTATGATCATGAGTGCGGCGCAGCTATGATCATGACTGCGGTGCAGCTATGATCATGAGTGCGGCGCAGCTATGATCATGACTGCGGTGCAGCTATGATCATGACTGCGGCGCAGCTATGATCATGACTGCGGCGCAGCTATGATCATGACTGCGGCGTAGCTATGAACATGACTGCGGCGCAGATATGATCATGACTGCGGCGCAGCTATGATCATGACTGCGACGTAGCTATGATCATAACTGCGACGTAGCTATGATCATGACTGCGACGTAGCTATGATCATAACTGCGGCGCAGCTATGATCATAACTGCGGCGTAGCTATGATCATGACTGCGACGTAGCTATGATCATGACTGCGGTGCAGCTATGATCATGACCGCGACGCAGCTATGATCATGACTGCGGTGCAGCTATGATCATGACTGCGACGCAGCTATGATCATGACTGCGGCGTAGCTATGATCATGAGTGCGACGTAGCTATGATCATGACTGCGTCACAGCTATGATCATGACTGCGGCGTAGCTATGATCATGACTGCAGCGCAGCTATGATCATGACTGCGGCGTAGCTATGATCATGACTGCGGCGCAGCTATGATCATGACTGCGGCGTAGTTATGATCATGACTGCGGCGCAGCTTTGATCATGACTGCGGCGCAGCTATGATCATGACTGCGGCGTAGCTATGATCATGACTGCGGCGTAGCTATGATCATGACTGCGGTGCAGCTATGATCATGACTGCGGCGCAGCTATGATCATGACTATGGTGCAGCTATGATCATGACTGCGGTGCAGCTATGATCATGACTGCGGCGTAGCTATGATCATGACTGCGGTGCAACTATGATCATGACTGCGGCGCAGCATGGGCCAGTAGGCCTGCTGCAGTGTTCCTTCTTTCTTATGTTCTTATGTTCTTATGACTGCGGCGTAGCTATGATCATGACTGCGGTGCAGCTATGATCATGACTGGGGCGCAGCTATGATCATGACTGCGACGTAGCTATGATCATGACTGCGGCGCAGCTATGATCATGACTGCGGCGCAGCTATGATCATGACTGCGGTGCAGCTATGATCATGACTGCGGCGCAGCTATGATCATGACTGCGACGTAGCTATGATCATGACTGCGACGTAGCTATGATCATGACTGCAGCGCAGCTATGATCATGACTGCGGCGCAGCTATGATCATGACTGCGGTGCAGCTATGATCATGACTGTGGCGCAGCTATGATCATGACTGCGGCGCAGCTATGATCATGACTGCGGCGCAGCTATGATCATGACTGCGGTGCAGCTATGATCATGACTGCGGCGCAGCTATGATCATGACTGCGACGTAGCTATGATCATGACTGCGACGTAGCTATGATCATGACTGCAGCGCAGCTATGATCATGACTGCGGCGCAGCTATGATCATGACTGCGGTGCAGCTATGATCATGACTGTGGCGCAGCTATGATCATGACTGCGGCGCAGCTATGATCATGACTGCGGCGCAGCAATAAATAACGTTAAGGTTGTAGTTCCACACTGTAATAAGCTGTGCTGGTCACCACGCTGTAATAAGCTGTGCTGGTCACCACACTGTAATAAGCTGTGCTGGTCACCACACTGTAATAAGCTGTGTTGGTCACCACGCTGTAATAAGCTGTGCTGGTCACCACACTGTAATAAGCTGTGCTGGTCACCACACTGTAATAAGCTGTGCTGGTCACCACGCTGTAATAAGCTGTGCTGGTCACCACACTGTAATAAGCTGTGCTGGTCACCACACTGTAATAAGCTGTGCTGGTCACCACACTGTAATAAGCTGTGCTGGTCACCACACTGTAATAAGCTGTGCTGGTCACCACACTGTAATAAGCTGTGCTGGTCACCACACTGTAATAAGCTGTGCTGGTCACCACACTGTAATAAGCTGTGCTGGTCACCACACTGTAATAAGCTGTGCTGGTCACCACACTGTAATAAGCGGGTCTCCTGCAGCTCAGGAGGTCGTAGCCCTAAACGGTTATAATCATAACCATAATTTTTAAAGGGGTGGACGTGACCGGTAAGCCAGTGGAAGGCCTCTGTCAGATGACCAAAATTGGTCATCATATGACTGAAACTCGCGTCAAGAAACATTTGTTCTGCTTCCTGACAAACCTAACCTAACCTAACCTAGCCCTTAAATGACCCTCATGTAGTAGATAGGCTTTAAACCCCATCACCAACCGAATAAATGCCTGACACTACATTTAACATTGTAACTATTTATACAACTACAGTAAGTAATTGGTCGCCCACTTCCAGGAAAAACTGTGTTATTTTGACGGAGAATTTGAAAATGTTTGCTGACGAGGACCTCGATGGAGCATCTGGACAGTTGACTGACTGTTACTTATAATTTCACCTCGTTAAAAATTAAATAAATTGTAAGGTGAAACTAAATTGTAATGAACACTTGTCGGTGCTCAGATATAACCCACGTGAAGACAGAAACTATGAAGACTGATTGATATGTATATTTCGATCCTCTTCTGGGATCCTCTGCAACTCAAGAAGATCTCGGAAGGGGATCGAAATATACAGATCAGTCAATCTTCTGAGTTTCTGTCTTCATGTGAGTAATTATTATTGAGTATATTGCAAGGTATGTGTTGTGGCCAACTGCTGGTGAGGCTAAAACTGAAGCAGTTGTATGTAATTCTTAATTGACGACCCTTCGTGCACACACTGACCTTAATTATGTTTGTAGACTACTGGAGCTGAAGAGGTTGACTTATTCAACCTCCTCATATAATAATAATAATAATAATAATAATAATAATAATATTATTATTATTATTATTATTATTATTATTAACACATCGGCCGATTCCCACCAAGGCAGGGTGGCCCGAAAAAGAAAAACTTTCATCATCATTCACTCCATCACTGTCTTGCCAGAGGGGTGCTTTACACTACAGTTATAAAACTGCAACATTAACACCCCTCCTTCAGAGTGCAGACACTGTACTTCCCATCTCCAGGACTCAAGTCCGGCCTGCCGGTTTCCCTGAATCCCTTCATAAATGTAACTTTGCTCACACTCCAACAGTACGTCAAGTATTAAAAACCATTTGTCTCCATTCACTCCTATCAAATACGCTCACGCATGCTTGCTGGAAGTCCAAGCCCCTCGCACACAAAACATTTTTTACCCCCTCCCTCCAACCTTTCCTAGGCCGACCCCTACCATGCCTTCCCTCCACTACAGATTTATACACTCTCGAAGTCATTTTACTTTGTACCATCGTCTCTACGTGTCCGAACCATCTCAACAACCCCTCTTCAGCCCTCTGGACAATAGTCTTGGTAATCCCACACCTCCTAATTTCCACACTACGAATTCGCTGCATTATATTCACACCACACATTGCCCTTAGACATGACATCTGAACTGCCTCCAGCCTTCTCCTTATTGCAACATTCATCACCCATGCTTCACACCCATATAAGAGTGTTGGTATAACTATACTCTCATACATTCCCCTCTTTACTTCCACAGACAGTGTTCTTTGTCTCCACAGACTCCTAAGTGCACCACTTACTCTTTTCCCCTCATCAATTCTATGATTCACCTCATCTTTCAAAGACCCATCTGCTGATATGTCCACTCCTAAATATCTGAATACATTCACCTCCTCCATACTCTCTCCCTCCAATCTGATATCCCCCCAAAAAAAAAAAAAATTATTATTTTTAATAATAATAATAATAATAATATATTTTTTTAATATTATTATTAGTAGTAGTAGTAGCAGTAATAGTAGTATTAATAAGTACATTCTATCTAAAAAAAATTGTTCCCCACATAGTGTCCTAAAATATTTCCTGCCAGTTGTGGAATTTTGTTTGTCAGGCTAAAAATGAAAATTCGTGGTGACAGGTGTGTTAGTCATACATGAAATATGACTCTGTGAGACTGTTGTCATTTGACTGTTGTCACAGACTTCCTCTCACATCAGCATCATGAGTTAAAACCAACGCAGTTGGGAGTCTCCTACCAATCATACCCCACGAAACAATAAAAATCTACCCTCACTACAGAGAAGTACATTTAGAATGACGCACTTATCTCCACAATGGTATTTACATCTGAGAATTTACTTCAATTCCTATTTTAGGGATTAAAGTGTCCTTTAGTCCCTAAAATATGACAAGGAGCTTATATAATAGATATGCTTTAAAGAAAATAAATCAACTAGTCTACTACCACTACCTGCATTTCCTCTACCACTACCTGCATTACCTCTACCACTACCTGCATTTTCTCTATCACTACCTGCATTACCTCTACCACTACCTGAATTTCCTCTACCACTACCTGCATTACCTCTACCACTACCTGCATTTTCTCTACCACTACCTGCATTACCTCTACCACTACCTGCATTACCTCTACCACTACCTGCATTTCCTCTACCACTACCTGCATTACCTCTACCACTACCTGCATTACCTCTACCACTACCTGCATTTCCTCTACCTCTACCACTACCTGCATTACCTCTACCACTACCTGCATTACCTCTACCACTACCTGCATTTCCTCTACCACTACCTGCATTACCTCTACCACTACTTCTCCACTTCCTTCTTCCTCTTTTTTATCCCGTCCCTGTCTCCCTCCGATATATACTGGCTCCCTCTCCTTTGTGTGTTAGTGTGACTTGTAAATGTCCAAGTCGGACCGAAATGTCGTCACAAGCTTCTCTCTCCTATGCGCAGGTTATTTGTGTATTGTGTAAACCAACTAATAACCTTCTCCAGATGTGGTCATTGCTAGCCATCCAGCTGGTGGCATTGCTAGCCATCCAGCTGGTGGCATCCCTACCAGGGTCATAAGACAATGATTCTTCAGAAAGACGATGATCTACTCATGGTTGTATAATAATGTTCTGAAGTTTGGAGCATTTAACAATGTAATGGGAGAGGAAAGCATCAACAGAGACAAAGCCAGGGCTAAGATTCATACAGGGAAATGACTAGAATATGACTGACTCCACTACTACTTCTACCACTTCCACTACTACCTCCATTATTACCCCACTTTCTTGTGCCCTTCCCTGTCTGCCTGCCTATAAATACCCCTTCCACCTACCCTGTGTGTTAGTGTGACTTTGTAAATCTTTATTTACTACAAGTACATGTACATGGTATACAGGCCTAGCTGACATCAGTGACATACTACTATATAGAAAGTCCCTTGTTATGCTGAGCATTTCGGGCAGATTAGGTCAGTGTCCTAGGATGCGACTCACACCAGTCGACTAACACCCAGGTACCCATTTTACTGATGGGGAACATAGACAACAGGTGTAAAGAAACACGCCCAATGTTTCTGCCCTGGCTGGGAATCGAACCCAGGCCCTCGCCGTGTGAAGCGAGAGCTTTAGCCACCAGACCACCAGGTCCAAGTCAGACCGAAACGTCGTCGTAAGCTCCTCTCTTTTTATATGTGCGGGTTGTGTGTGTTTTGAGAAATGTGTTAATGGGAGGAGAGATAAGGTAGTACCATTTTTATAAAGAGATGTGAGAGGGTGAAAGATCTAATACTCATGTGTTGTGGAGATGACAGGACTCACTTTGAAGAGTTATAGATGAGATTGATGAGTAGAGATGTAGGAGAGGCACCTACCTGGAGGCTAACCTAGTCGCTTCCGGAGGTCACTGCTGCCGCGGTCCGGTCCCAGACCAGGCCTCCAGGTTGTTGGCCTGATCGATCAAGCTGTTAGTGACCACCGCCAGCAATCAACGTATGCACCACAACCTGGCAGATACTGTTTTGAGGAACCTGTCTAGTCTTGAAGACCCCAGCATGGACATAAACGTTGAGCATATTACCTTACACCTGCTGCCCCTGTTCACCTGGGTGTTAACATAAGAACATAAAAAAAGGAGCACTGCAACAGGCCTACTGGCCCATACCAGTCGACTGTTGTGGGTCGCATTCTGGGGAGTGGTAGTATTTCTTAGATACCGCTAGAATTTGAAATGAGCTGAGGTATGATAACATCTCTTAGCCTGTAAAATCGATCTATTTAAAAATAAGGCTAAGGGTTTGTTGGTAATCCCCCTTATGCATGAAGGGAGGGTGATGAAGAGTCGTGGTCCCTTCATACTTACTAAGTTCTCAGTGTACTCATCGTTCACTCAGGTCAAGCCTCTATTATTCATTACCATCTTCATAAATAGTAATTTCGGTATTCAGGTTTAGGACCAATCTCTCTAGCATATACCAGGTGAAGATTATGATGTTAAGTAAAAGGACACAATTGCAACTAATGTGACATTTTATTGTGGCAACGTTTCGCTCTCCAGGAGCTTTCTCAAGCCGTTACAAGCGTATCTTTCTCGCCTCTGTTCTAAGAAGTACAGTTCTAGGGACTTCAGGCGCTCCAAGTAATATAGGTGATTGACTGAATTCACATTAGCTGTGAAGGTTCTCTGTATATTTTCTACTCGTCAATTTCGCATGCCTTAAAAGGGGGCCGCTAGTACACAGTAATATTTCAGCTTAGAACGAATGACCTGAAGAGTATTATCATTGGCTTGGCATTGCTAAAATAACATTGTTGTACTTGAACGTGAGATCTGACATTATCATTCCCAGGTCACTAATATTTGACTTATATTATCACTCCCATGTCATTAATATTTGACTTACATTATCACTCCAGGTCACTAATATTTGACTTACATTATCACTCCCAGGTCACTAATATTTGACTTACATTATCACTCCAAGGTCACTAATATTTGACTTACATTCTATTAAGTGATTTGAGTTTGTCTTGTAATTCTATTTTGTTTTTATTTCATCTATTCTTTCGTGGAGTAGTAATTGAAATTTATCCTCAAACATCAGAGGCCTACTGGAAGACTTGGTTGTGTCAGCTTGGAGACTCACTGTGTCTTCTATGGATGTCACTCAAATTCTAGTATCGTTTGCAAAGGCTGATACAATGTTGTGATTTACGTCGCTATATCAGGTATAAGAATGAGAAAGAGAAGTGGGACGAATATGGTGCCAATATTATGTCTTCTCTTGTGGCTGGGCTAACGAGCGCTGTTTCTCTTTGAAAGTCTATTATAGACGAAGAACACAAATGATTCGCATGGCAGTGTATTGGATTTTTTTTTAGTTTTTGGAGGCTTGATGGTGGCGCTGATGCATACGCCTGGCAGCAGTACTCAGTTTGTCTATAAACATACGAAGTGTAAATTTAACAATTTTGTGATGTGTTCCCCAGGATGTACCAGTTAGAACTGTGAGTATGGCAAACCTCGACTGGATATAATATTGGAAGTGTGTGATGTGTTCTTTGCAGGTGAGGAGTGACCAGTCAAGATACATTCCTGGGTAGTTGTGTATCCATTATCTGCCTCAGTACTGAGCAAAATGATACTGGATATATACACATATAACCCGCACATAGGAGCTTAAGACGACGTTTCGGACCATATTCAAAGTCACACTAACACAAGAAAGTGAGGGAGCCAGTAGAGGTGTGATATAGGCGAGGTTCCATATTTATATGCAAACTAGCTCACCTATCAATGCTACTCTAAGAAATATACTCAAATGGAGCACTGGGTTTAAATGTACTTTATATTTCCTCGTTTATTCTCTCTCTCTCTCTCTCTCTCTCTCTCTCTCTCTCTCTCTCTCTCTCTCTCTCTCTCTCTCTCTCTCCGAATTACTTAATAAGAATACATGTACAGTACAAGAAGCGCCTAAAAAAAACAGGAAAGGACAGGAGACAGGAGCAGTTAGTCAAGTACAGGATATCAATATATTTAATTAGTTTTGTTGAAAATGGTATAAAATGCCGACAATTTGAAGATTAAGATACCCAACTGTTGTACGTGTGTTTTAATCTTCATATTTAATTAGGTCTAGGGAAGGGGTCCCGATTATGTGTAATATTTGGCCTAGCAGAGGATTGGGCAACAAATGATGTCTAGGGCAATTGGAGTAAATTGTTGTCTAGACAGATACTGCAAAGAACTTTCAATCACACCATTAACAACCAGGATGATTTCTATGGTAATCATATGTATGGAAGGGATGGGGTGCATCTTTCTGGGGTAGGAATGGTAGCGTTAGCCATCTCGGTTGAGGAGGCCTTTGCTGAGAGAGAGAGAGAGAGAGAGAGAGAGAAGAGAGAGAGAGAGAGAGAGAGAGAGGAGGAGGAGGAGGAGGAGGAAGGCGAGAAACTAATTCCCTTAAGGTCTACTATGCCTAACAATAATAGTTCTAAAAATAAGACAGACAATCTATGGTTAACCGCATGTGCAGGAATCATAGAAAGAGTAATAACAAAGACCGGGTTCAACTTTAAAAAAAAACGACATTCCTGCTTAATGCCACATGCGAGGGAATTAATTATTTCACACTATAGTGAACAAGAAAGGTGGGTAAGTGACGACACACGTCAAGTATCTGGGAAGTACTGTGCTTCATACATCTTCCATTAGACTAGATATAAAAGTGAAAACGACAGACACTTAACTAATCTGGCTACAGTTTCTCACGAAACGTAAAGAACTAATTTTGGGTGTGATCTACAGACCCTCAAACCTAGATAGGAAACACTGGTAAACTTCTATGGGACAAAATTACTAAGACATCGAGACATACCATACCACGGGTGGGGTTCGAACCCGCGGTCAGAGAGTCTCAGAACTCCAGACCGTCGCGTAAGCCACTGGGCCAGCTTACGCGACGGTCTGGAGTTCTGAGACTCTCTGACCGCGGGTTCGAACCCCACCCGTGGTAGGGTTTGTTTGCAATCGTGTCATTACGATTTCGTGAGACATCGATACATGTTCGTAGTGGGAGATTTTAACGTTATCCAAACTGACTCTCACACTCTGACAAGAAATCTTGAGTCTAGCGATGTTATTAAGACGGTTCAGGTAGTGGTGGTTTTGATAAGGACCTACCTTGTATGGGCCAGTAGGCCTTCTGCAGTGTTCCTCCATTCTTATGTTCTTATGATTGTTCATCAAAACAGTTTGTGACGGAGCCAGCTAGAGAAAATAAACTGATTGACTTGGTTCTGAAAACAAGGAATCTTCAAATTAATAATGTTAATGGTGAGCTTGGAGTAAGAGATCACAAATCAGTTTCAATATATTTCGGAATTACCTAAATAACTCTAATAACGTCGAGGTCACTGGTTTCCCTGCAGCCGACTGAATGGGGTTAAAATATTATCTTGGTAGAACAGGACTCACGAAATCGTACTGACACGATTGCAAACAAACCACAAGACGAATCTCCCGCCAGCGGGAGATTCGTCTGTAAAAATTTGCATTTGTGGACACAGTGGTGGCCTATGCTAACCTTCCTATGGTGTAGAAATATACCTAGTTGGATGAATCTTATTGAAGCTAGCTGGCCCAGTGGCTTACGCGGCGGTCTGGAGTCTTGAAACTGTGACCGCGGGTTCGAACCCCACCCGTGGTATGGTTTGGTAAAACAGACCTTCAGCTGGTAGCTGAAGGTGGCTACCAAAATGACATTTTAAAAGCATTGTTCGGGCTGCCCAATATACATATATTCCAGTAAGGAAATTAGATCAAAGAAAAATTACCCTATTTAATTAAAAAATAGTTTTAAATATCTCTCGGATAAAAACTGAGGCCATTTACAGAAGAATCGAAATAGAAGAGAGACACTTAGAGATTGCACCCAGTTAATGAGATAAATAAAATAATAGAATAAACAGATCCTATTATGAAATTTAAGGGAATCAAAGTTCAATAAGAATAAGCCAGCTTAAAGACTACAAGTGACCAACGCTATAAGGGAGGCTCCTTGATGCTGGTGAGGGGCTCTTGATCTAGGGGAATTGAATCTGTGCTCCAATTCGGTGAATTAAGCCTGAATGCCTTCCACCCGTCCCTCCACAGGCGATGTATAATCCCTACTGGTTTAGCCCTCCCACTTAATAATAATAATAATAATAATAGTGACCAAGAAATGTGTACAGTCTTCAACACTTCGTCTCTGCTTTCATGCAGAAAGTTACTGGAAGAATTCCAGAAATCAATAATTATACAGGACTGAACGAGAATAAGCTATACAAGATCAGTCACTAATGACAGGATTCTCAGTCAAACAAGAGCCAAACAAACCACTAGGCTCAGAGGAGTGTTTTTAAGGGTTATGAAAACATTAAGACGCGTTTTCTTAAGACACCTGTTGTCCCTGTCCACCCATCAGTAAAATAGGAATCTGGGTGTTAGTCGACTGGTGTGGGTCGCATCCTGGGACAAAATTAACCTAATTTGCCCGAAATGCTCTGCATAACAAGTGGCTTTCTGATGTTAGCTATGGCCTGTATACCTTGTATATATAATTGTTGAAATAAAGATTGTTGTTGTTGGTGTTGGTGTTGGTGTTGGTGTTGTTGTTGTTGTTGTTGTTGTTGTTGAAGAACTGAGCAAAGCATTGGCTAGGATTCTCAACAGATCACTACAAACGAAACTTTGGGTATCTTTAAATATTCATTGTTCTGGTATATGAGTGGGTGTAGCTGGGTGTGAGTTTGACCTACCTAGCATGGACCAGTAGGCCTAAAGTAGTGTTCCTCTCTTATGTTATCCATTTTCACCCCATTTTACCAGAAGCTGATTAGAAAAATGATCAAGGTGACAGTATAGTATTACGTTTATGGTCAAAGATAAGTGTGAACATGATTTTAAATTAATTTTTATTTCATTCAAAATAAGTGAATTATTAGTGTTTACATAATATAAGTGAAATATTAGTGTTTATATAAGAACATAAGAACATAAGAAAGGAGGAACACTGCAGCAGGCCTGTTGGCCCATACTAGGCAGGTCCTTCACAATCCATCCCACTAACAGAACAATTGCCCAACCTAATTTTCAATTCTACCCAAGAAATAAACTTTGAAGATTCTATTAACTCAAGTGCGAGTCCCACTCAAATCCAACCCCTCTCACTCATGAATTTATCCAACCTAAATTTGAAACTACCCAAGGTCCTTGCTTCAATAACCCTACTAGGCAGACTGTTCCACTCATCAACTACCCTATTTCCAAACCAATACTTTCCTATATCCTTTCTAAATCTAAACTTATCCAATTTGAATCCATTAAGTTATTAATGTTTATTAAAAATATGGACATAAACATGGACATAAATTCGTTAGAAAACATTCAGCGTAGAATGACTAAATTAATACATAGCATTAGAAATCTTCCTTACGAAGAAAGATTGAAGACCCTAAAATTACATTCACTTGTAAGACGTAGAATGAGGGGAGACATGATCGAGGTATACAAGTGCAAAATGGGTATTAACAAAGGGGATATAAATAAGGTCTTGAGGATATCTCTCCAAGAGAGAACCCGCAATAATGGATTCAAGTTAGATAAGTTTAGATTTAGAAAGGATATAGGAAAGTATTGGTTTGGAAATAGGTAGTTGATGAGTGAAACGTCTGCCTAGTAGGGTTATGACTAGACACTGGTGAGTTTCAATTTAGGTTGGATAATTCATGGTGAAGGGGTTGGATTGGTGGGCTCAAAATGAGTGAATGGAATTGTCAAAGCTTATTTATTTGAGTGGTGACCTGTTCTTAGCTCAGTGGTGACCTGTTCTTAGCTCAGTGAAGACGTGTCTAGTGTACTCCCTGTGGACTGAATCAAGATGCCCCCTATTACATAAGAACATAAGAACATAAGAATGGAGGAACACTGCAGAAGGCCTACTGGCCCATACAAGGCAGGTCCTTATCAAAACCACCACTACCTAAGAATTTACTCCTGTACTCACGACACTAATCAAACCCAGCCCCTCCCACTCATATATTTGTCCAATCTCTTTTTAAAGCCACCCAAGGTCCTAGCCTCTATCACCCTACTCGGAAGATTGTTCCACGCATCTACAACTCTGTTCGAAAACCAGTACTTGCCTATGTCCTTTCTAAATCTAAATTTATCCAATTTAAATCCGTTATTTCTGGTTCTTACTTGGTTCGATATCCTCAGTATTTTATTAATATCTCCTTTGTTTATGCCCATCATCCACTTGTACACCTCGATGATATCTCCCCTCATTCTACGTCTCTCCAGAGAGTGGAGATTCAACGCTCTAAGTCTATCTTCATACGGGAGATTTCTTATACTGTAAATCATTTTAGTCATTCTTCTTTGTATGTTCTCCAATGAATCTATATCCATCCTGTAGTAAGGAGACCAAAACTGAGCTGCATAATCCAAATGAGGTCTCACTAGTGATGTATAGAGCTGTAAAATAACTTTTGGACTTCTGTTGCTTATACTTCTTGAAATAAATCCTAGTAATCTGTTAGCCTTATTGCGCACACTTAGGCACTGTTGTCTTGGCTTTAGATTTCTGCTTACCATGACTCCCAAGTCTTTTTCACATTCTGTATGATCAAGCTCAACTTCACCTAGTTTATAAATTCGAGGGATATTTTCATTACCAACGACTAGCACCTTACACTTATCACATTGAACTTCATCTGCCACTTTTCAGACCAAGACATTAATTTATCCAAATCCTCCTGAGTTCATTGGTATCCTCCTCAGAATGAATTATACGGCCTATTTTGTATCATCAGCAAATTTACTCATGTCACTTGCAATTCCTTCATCAAGGTCATTTATGTAAATTATGAACAACAATGGGCCCAAAACTGATCCTTGTGGAACGCCACTGGTGACAAATCCCCATTCAGATTTGACCCCATTAATGGAAACTCTCTGCTTTCTATTGGTAAGCCATGCCTCTATCCATGCTAGAACTTTACCTCCTATACCATGAGCTGCCACCTTTCTTAAGAGTCTCTTATGAGGTACTCTATCGAAGGCCTTACTGAAATCCAAGTAAATTATATCATATTCTTTATCACTGTCTACTGCCTCAAATGTTTTATTGAAAAACGTCAGTAAATTTGTCAGGCAGGAACGACCTCTCGTAAACCCATGCTGAGATTCATTAATCAAATTATGTTCTTCAAGGTGACTTCTGATAATATCAGCTATAATTGATTCTAATAATTTGCCTACTATAGACGTGGAGGCTTATTGGACGGTAATTTGATGGACTGGACTTATCCCCTGATTTGAATATAGGAACTACATTAGCTATCTTCCACATCTCTGGCACAACACCAGTTATGATGGACGTGTTAAACACATTCGTTAATGGCTGACTAAGTTCCATCTTGCATTCTTTAAGTACCCTGGAAAACAACTCGTCGGGTCCTGGGGACTTATTTTGCTTCAGTTTATCTATCTGTTTGATAACCATATCCCTCGTGACAGTAATATTAGTTAATTTGAATTCTTCAGGAACTGAATAATTGTTAAT
>WNWK01028236.1:0-25578 GCA_009830355.1 Cherax destructor | reverse complement strand
GATATGAGCAAATTCCCACGACACAAAATGGTGGATAATTGATTCAAACATAAAAGTCATAGAACTTCGGAAGATTTAGACAAACTTAATTCGGGTCGAAAAGTGGCAGATGCAGTTCAATGTAGATAAATGCAAGGTTCTGAAGCGGGGATGTCCATCCCCCAAGCACTTATAAGTTAAATAACTGAACTTAGCCATACAGATTCGAGAAGGATTTGGGGGGTGATGGTAAGCAGAAACCCTTTAAAACCCAAGACGCAATGCCAAAGGGTACGTAATAAGGCAAATGATTCTGGGATTTATATCAAGAAGTGTTAGCAACAGAAGTCCAAGGTTATATTACAGCTTTATACATCATTAGTAAGGCCTCACCAGATTACGCAGCTCAGTTCTGGTCCCATATTACAGAATGGACATAAATTCGTTAGAAAACATTCAGGTAGAATGACTAAATTAAAAAAGCATTAGAAATCTTCCTTACGAAGAAAGATTGAAGCCCCAAAAAATTACATTCACTTGTAAGACGTAGAATGGGGGGAGACATGATCGAGGTATACAAGTGGAAAATGGAGTATTAACAAAAGGGGGTATAAATAAGGTCTTGAGGGTTCTCCCAAAAAGAACCCCAATAATGGATTCAAGTTAGATAAATTTAGATTTAAAAAGGGTATAGGGAAAGTATTGGTTTGGAAATAGGGTAGTTGATGAGTGGAACAGTCTGCCTAGTAGGGTTATTGAAGCTAGGACCTTGGGTAGTTTCAAATTTAGGTTGGATAAATTCATGAGTGAGAGGGTTGGATTTGAGTGGGACTCCGCATGAGTGGGTAGAATTGTCAAAGCTTATTTCTTGGGTAGCTTTGAAAATTGGGTTGAGCAAATATTCTGTTAGTGGGATGGATTGTGAAGGACCTGCCTAGTATGGGCCAACAGGCCTGCTGCAGTGTTCCTCCTTTCTTATGTTCTTATGTATTGGTTTGGAAATAGGGTAGTTGATGAGTGGAACAGTCTGCCTAGTAGGGTTATTGAAGCTAGGACCTTAGGTAGTTTCAAATTTAGGTTGGATAAATTCATGAGTGAGAGGGTTGGATTGAGTGGGACTCGCGCATGAGTGGGTAGAATTGTCAAAGCTATTTCTTGGGTAGCATTGAAAATTGGGTTGAACAAATATTCTGTTAGTGGGACGGATTGTGAAGGACCTGCCTAGTATGGGCCAACAGGCCTGCTGCAGTGTTCCTCCTTTCTTATGTTCTTATGTACGTAATAAGGGATTTATATCAAGAAGTGTTAGCAACAGAAGTCCAGAGGTTATATTACAGCTTTATACATCATTAGTAAGGCCTCACCTAGATTACGCAGCTCAGTTCTGGTCTCCATATTACAGAATGGACATAAATTCGTTAGAAAACATTCAGCGTAGAATGACTAAATTAATACATAGCATTAGAAATCTTCCTTACGAAGAAAGATTGAAGACCCTAAAATTACATTCACTTGTAAGACGTAGAATGAGGGGAGACATGATCGAGGTATACAAGTGGAAAATGGGTATTAACAAAGGGGATATAAATAAGGTCTTGAGGATATCTCTCCAAGAGAGAACCCGCAATAATGGATTCAAGTTAGATAAGTTTAGATTTAGAAAGGATATAGGAAAGTATTGGTTTGGAAATAGGGTAGTTGATGAGTGGAACAGTCTGCCTAGTAGGGTTATTGAAGCAAGGACCTTGGGTAGTTTTAAATTTAGGTTGGATAAATTCATGAGTGAAAGGGTTGGATTTGAGTGGAATTGCACATGAGTAAATAAAATTATCAAAGCTTATTTCTTGGGTAGCATTGAAAATTAGGTTGAACAAATATTCTGTTAGTGGGATGGAATGTGAAGGACCTGCCTAGTATGGGCCAACAGGCCTGCTGCAGTGTTCCTCCTTTCTTATGTTCTTATGTTAGTCTAAAATATATTTAGTTGGATTTGGCTAAGTTAAATTAAGCTTGTTATAGTAGGGTTAGGTAAGCATTCTAAGGTACTTTTTTGTGCAAAATTATTAATTTTTACATTACCATAATTGAAAAAATATATCTTTAAACGTATTAGAGAAAATTTTAGAAATGACTTAATTTTAAATGAGTTATATATATATATATGCTGCATACTCGGCTCGCGTCCGGCTTGGGAGGAGCTGGAGGAGATTCATAATCTTTGACATATTGTACCATTGTATTCATGTTCATGTTTGTGTGTTTTATAAATGTATTCTGTCTATTAATAAAGCATTTATATGTATGTATGTGTGTATATAGGATGGGGTGGTAGGAGAAGTGGAATATTCAAACGGCTTCAGGAAGAAATCCAAATATTCTTCCTTGATGCCTTTTTATCCACTTCTCCGAGGCCATGGGTCCCACAATTTGCACCAGAGGTGGACCCCATCCTATATATATATATATATATATATATATATATATATATATATATATATATATATATATATATATATATATATATATATATATATATATATATATATATATATATATATATATATATGCAAAAAGATCACAGTAAACAGGTGATATCAAAATATGCAAATCAACCACTATGAAAAAATAGAAGAATTCCAAGCGCTTTCGTGACTACTCACATTATCAAGGAACTATAAAAGGAAACGTGAGAAGAAGGCTTATAAAGAGGCAGAATACACCTCACAGTCACATCACACTAACAAAGACAACACCTCACAGTAGCGTAACATCTCACGACTCTGTGAAGAGGAACATAAGAAAGGACCTGAAACTCTTCCCAAGAATTAAGATTAGTGAGGTGTATTCTGCCTCTTTATAAGCCTTCTTCTCACGTTAGTTGGATTTGGCTAAGTTAAATTAAGCTTGTTATAGTAGGGTTAGGTAAGCATTCTAAGGTACTTTTTTGTGCAAAATTATTAATTTTTACATTACCATAAAGAGGCAGAATACACCTCACAGTCACATCACACTAACAAAGACAACACCTCACAGTAGCGTAACATCTCACGACTCTGTGAAGAGGAACATAAGAAAGGACCTGAAACTCTTCCCAAGAATTAAGATTAGTGAGGTGTATTCTGCCTCTTTATAAGCCTTCTTCTCACGTTAGTTGGATTTGGCTAAGTTAAATTAAGCTTGTTATAGTAGGGTTAGGTAAGCATTCTAAGGTACTTTTTTGTGCAAAATTATTAATTTTTACATTACCATAAAGAGGCAGAATACACCTCACAGTCACATCACACTAACAAAGACAACACCTCACAGTAGCGTAACATCTCACGACTCTGTGAAGAGGAACATAAGAAAGGACCTGAAACTCTTCCCAAGAATTAAGATTAGTGAGGTGTATTCTGCCTCTTTATAAGCCTTCTTCTCACGTTTCCTTTTATAGTTCCTTGATAATGTGAGTAGTCACGAATGCGCTTGGAATTCTTCTATTTTTTCATAGTGGTTGTTTTGCATATATATGAATGTATGAGAGTATAGTTATACCAACGCTCTTATAAGAACATAAGAACATAAGAAAGGAGGAGCACTGCAGCAGGCCTGTTGGCCCATACTAGGCAGGTCCTTCACAATCCGTCCCACTAACAGAATATTTGCTCAACCAAATTTTCAATGCTACCCAAGAAATAAGCTTTGACAATTCTACCCACTCATGCGAGTCCCACTCAAATCCAACCCTCTCACTCATGAATTTATCCAACCTAAATTTGAAACTACCCAAGGTCCTAGCTTCAATAACCCTACTAGGCAGACTGTTCCACTCATCAACTACCCTATTTCCAAACCAATACTTTCCTATATACTTTCTAAATCTAAACTTATCTAACTTGAATCCATTATTGCGGGTTCTCTTGGAGAGATATCCTCAAGACCTTATTTATATCCCTTTGTTAATACCCATTTTCCACTTGTATACCTCGATCATGTCTCCTCATTCTACGTCTTACAAGTGAATGTAATTTTAGGTCTTCAATCTTTCTTCGTAAGGAAGATTTCTAATGCTATGTATTAATTTAGTCATTCTACGCTGAATGTTTTCTAACGAATTTATGTCCATTCTGTAATATGGAGACCAAAACTGAGCTGCGTAATCTAGGTGAGGCCTTACTAATGATGTATAAAGCTGTAATATAACCTCTGGACTTCTGTTGCTAACACTTCTTGATATAAATCCAGTAATCTATTTGCCTTATTACGTACGCTTAGGCATTGCTGTCTTGGTTTAAGGTTGCTGCTACCATCACCCCCAAGTCCTTCTCGCAATCTGTATGGCTAAGTTCTACGTTATTTAACTTATAAGTGCTTGGGTTATGGACACTCCCGAGCTTCAGAACCTTGCATTTATCTACATTGAACTGCATCTGCCACTTTTCTGACCAGGAATTGAGTTTGTCTAAATCCTCCTGAAGTTCCGTGACATCTACGTCTGAATCGATTATCCTACCTATCTTCGTGTCATCAGCGAATTTGCTCATATCACTAGTAATTCCCTCGTCAAGGTCATTTATATATATTATAAACAACAACGGGCCTAAAACCGATCCCTGTGGAACGCCACTTGTTACAGATCCCCACTCAGATTTAACCCCATTAATGCACACCCTCTGCTTCCTATTGGTGAGCCATGACTCGATCCATGAAAACACTTTTCCTCCAATGCCGTGAGCAGCCACTTTCTTTAACAGTCTCTGATGTGGTACTCATCAAAAGCCTTACTAAAATCCAAATAAACAATATCGAATTCTTTATCATGATCAACTGCCTCAAAAGCCTTACTGAAAAAGTTAATAAATTAGTTAGGCAGGAACGGCCCCTGGTGAATCCATGTTGAGTATCATTAATCAAATTATGCCTATCGAGATGGCTTCTTATGTTATCAGCTATAATCGACTCTAATAATTTGCCTACAATTGAAGTTAGACTTATTGGGCGGTAATTTGATGGTAACGACTTGTCCCCTGCTTTAAAAATAGGAATTACATTAGCTATCTTCCACGTATCAGACACTACACCTGTTTGAAGAGATAGGTTAAAAATGTTAGTTAAGGGTTCACAGAGTTCAATATTGCATTCCTTAAGAACCCTTGAAAAAGCTCATCAGGGCCTGGCGATTTATTTTGCTTCAAACGGTCTATCTGTTTGATAACCATTTCGCTAGTGACTGTGATACTACATAATTTATCTTCTTCAGGCCCACTAAAATACCTAATTCTTGGGATATTATTAGTGTCTTCCTGAGTGAAACCGAGAGAAAATAATTATTAAAAATAGAGCACATTTCATTCACTTTGTCAGTAAGATACCCATAATTATTTTTAAGGGACCTATCTTATCTCTAACTTTTGTTCTATACACCTGGAAAAACTTTTTGGGTTAGTTTTCGAATCCCTAGCAACTTTAATTTCGTAGTCCGCTTAGCTTTTCTTATCCCCTTTAACGTCCCTCTTAATGTCAATATACTGATTCGTAAGATGACCCTCACCTCTTTTGATACGCCTATAAATTCCTTTCTTCTGCCCTAAAAGATATTTGAGCCATTATTCATCCATTTTGGGTCATTTCTATTCGATCTAATTTCTTTATATGGGATAAATGTTCTTTGGGCAGCATGTATATGTATGGGTGTGAAGCATGGGTGATGAATGTTGCAACGAGGAGAAGGCTGGAGGCAGTGGAGATGTCATGTCTGAGGTCAATGTGTGGTGTGAATATAATGCAGAGAATTCGGAGTTTGGAAATTAGGAGGAGGTGCGGGATTACCAAAACGATTGTCCAGAGAGCTGAGGAGGGTTGTTGAGGTGGTTTGGACATGTAGAGAGAATGGAACGAGACAGAGTGACTTCGAGAGTGTATAAATCTGTAGTGGAGGGAAGGCGGGGTAGGAGTCGGCCTAGGAAAGGTTGGAGGGAGGGGTAAAGGAAGTTTTGTGTGCGAGGGCTTGGACTTCCAGCAAGCATGTGTGAGCGTATTTGATAGGAGTGAATGGAGGCATATGGTTTTTAATACTTGACGTGCTGTTGGAGTGTGAGCAAAGTAACATTTATGAAGGGATTCAGGAAACCGGCAGGCCGGACTTGAGTTCTGGAGATGGGAAGACAGTGCCGGCACTCTGAAGGAGGGTGTTAATGTTGCAGTTTTATAACTGTAGTGTAAAGCACCCTTCTGGCAAGACAGTGATGGAGTGAATGATGATGAAAGTTTTTCTTTTTCGGGCCACCCTGCCTTGGTGGGAATCGGCCGATGTGTTAATAAAAAAAAAAGAAAAATATATATATATATATATATATATATATATATATATATATATATATATATATATATATATAATATATATATATATATATATATATATGTACTCACCTAATTGTGGTTGCAGGGTCGAGACTCAGCTCCTGTCCCCGGGTGTGTGTATGTGTGTGTGTGTACGATACCTAGAGAAAATGTGACTCATTGTGATTTTGAAGCTCTTCAATAAAATGAATTGTCGAGTGAACGACTTGTTTGGTTGACTTTATAGTCTAGATTCCCAGCCAGTGAGGCGTTCTTGCCCGCAGCAAACTATTGCAAGTCTTCACTTCAAGAAGATTGGGTGTGTGTTGAGCCGTGGAATAACCCCAGATGGGTTCTCTCCGGTCTGAGGGCATCTCTGGCTTCATTCAAACTTGTTGGAGGGTAAAAGGGCTTTCCAGGACGCCTCACAAGGCAGGGGGATCAAAGAGGCAAACCCTAAGGACTTGCGGCTACATTGTCTCCGGTAAGTCTCTGCTCAGCTCACCACGGATAACAGTCGTGTTACTGGATAATGGAAGTATGTTTGGAATCTGAAGCATACGGTGAATGATCACTAGTATTTTGGTGAGGTTTGTTTTTACGACTAATGTGATTTCTCTTTAATTTTCTCAGGGTCATAGTTATGTCTAATTGTGTGAATGTTTTTGTTAATGCAATTAATATTTAGATCATTCATATTTTTATTAACAAAGTTATTTTTCTTCTGCTGTTCATTTATTTTCTCAACTTGTACTACTGCTTTTAATATACAGTTTGATATATCGCTTCATCGGTTCCTATTATTATGTACTTGCTATCATTATTACTCTAATTAAAATGTTCAAATCTACTACTGTGATAATCTTATTTTATCACTATAATCAAGTGGTGTCATTAGTTCCAAATAAAGGAGATAGCTATTGAAAAATCGGAAAAGGACGTAAAAGAAGAGGCGGATTTTTATTGGTGGAGACAAAATCTGTTAACTCATTTGCTGTTCTCAGACCAATACTGAGTCTCCTATACATCAGCAATGGATGAAGATGAAACTGCATACCAGTGGGAAATTAAAGGAATATGCAGCTCTTGTAGCTGGTAATTCCCAGTTGTGTTATATGAATCAGACATTTTGTGAGAACCTGGAACACAATGAGAATGTTCTTTTGGTAATTGAATGGAGAACTGTGTAGACATGATGAGTTGAGTCTTAAAGGAAAGTAAAATGACTCCATCATTTGCCTTAGGTAACAAGGTAATGGCATCAGTATAAGTAGATGCGATGAGTTTATGAAACAAATTTAACAGGCTTGACATTTCTGAGGTATCCAAAAATATTCGCAGCTGCGATACATTTCTCGATAGATTTCACTGATGTGCAAATTATAGGAATTGATATTAACAACTAGAGGCAATTTTTTGGAACATAATTTAATTAATGAATTTAAACACGGAATCCTAATAGAGTGCTCTTGTCTAGCAAATTGACTAACATTCTTCAGTAAGGTTTTTCAGAGTTCCACAAAGAAGAATATTAAAAAAGTGACCGCATTATTATTATTATAATCAAATAGAAGCGCTAAACCAAAGTGACCGCATAGAGAAAAAAAAATGTTTCATAGATCGATTAATACGCAGCCGTTTCTAAGTAAATTGGGTGTAATTAAAATAACGGAAAATCGGAAATGGCTTGCTAAAAGGATCGGTTTTGACCATCTTGTTTTTCATAATCTTCATCAAAGACTGACAAGGAAATAAAAAGTGATATGAGTAATATCTCTAGTGACAAAAATAACAGAGTACATCAGCGCAGATATTTTGGTAAAAATGTGTTGGGAAGGAGGGATGCTTAGAGGCGAAGATATAACAAGCAACAAATGAAGGAGTGGCCAGATCCTCAAAACGGGTCTTCAGAGAGGGTTCCACGATTATCAAAATGTGTGCTTTTAGAAGACGAGACAGGCATCCTCGATTGGTATTAATAATACGTATATTAATACCAACATATGTGCAATGCTTATAAATTATATTTTAAACACGATATCTATTAAGAATAGACATCTCCAGAGAATACTAAAAAGGTCTGTCCCTCTCGCATTCAGCCTGTTACTGGGTTTTTGTAACAAGTTTTTTTTTTTTTTTTTTTATTTAAAACAGAAATTATACAAAACACAAACAAAATGATACTTTGTTACAAAACGGTTATCACAAAATACAACCATCAACCGTATATACTAACACATAACTCCTCACTATACATGACCCAGTAAGAAAGACTTGCATCCGAAGACCAAGGTACACCAAAGCTAATAATCAGAAGCACATTAACTTGATAAATATAATAATCAAAACATTATACATTTCCCCATCCCCTAATCCCATCTACCAAAAAGGAATTCCCATAATAACATGTACCCATTCCTCATGACAGCTACACTGACTGATGTCAAAAACTTTGACCCCAGCCAACCCAACCCACCCTTGAAACTCAACCACACATTTCCTTATCCCCTCTATACATAAAAATTTTTGTTCTTATGTTTCATTACATTTAACTCTAATTTTTTTTCCAAGCTTTAACGTTATCTCCTGAAAACACTATTACAAAAGAACCTATAGAACTCCCCACAAGGAGATAATAGATAATACAAATATATTTACACATTCCTAACAATCAAGTGGTAACAAAACTAAAATTACGTTCATAACATATACGTGGAAAAAGTCTTAAACTAGTTACATAAAATAATACGTACAAAGCACGATTATCCCCTTTCCTTATTCCCGACTAACTATACGTATTATGCAAAATATATCAAATCCTGCCGGACATTTATCATCCTATATACAGATCAATCATCAATAGGAGTAGTGTCTGATATGTGGAAGATGGCTAATGTAATTCCTATTTTTAAAGCAGGGGACAAGTCACTACCGTCAAACTACCGCCCAATAAGCCTGTCCTCAATTGTAGGCAAATTACTAGAGTCAATTATAGCTGATATTATTAGAAGCCATCTAGATAACCATAATTTGATTAATGATACCCAGCATGGATTCACGAGGGGCCGTTCCTGCCTATCTAATTTATTAACCTTCTTCAGTAAAGCTTTTGAGGCTGTTGATCACGATAAAGAATTCGATATTGTTTATTTAGACTTTAGTAAGGCTTTTGATAGAGTACCGCACCAGAGACTGTTAAAGAAAGTGGCAGCTCATGGCATTGGGGGAAAAGTGATGTCATGGATCGAGTCATGGTCACCAATAGGAAGCAGAGAGTGTGCATAAATGGGGTTAAATCCGAATGGGGACTTGTAACAAGTGGTGTTCCACAGGGATCAGTCTTAGGCCCATTGTTATTTATAATATATATCAATGACCTTGATGAGGGAATTACTAGTGGTATGAGCAAATTCGCCGACGACACGAAGATAGGTAGGATAATTGATTCAAACATAGATGTCATAGAACTTCAGGAAGATTTAGACAAACTTAATTCGTGGTCAAAAAAAGTGGCAGATGCAGTTCAATGTAGATAAATGCAAGGTTCTGAAGCTCGGGAGTCCATAACCCAAGCACTTATAAGTTAAATAACGTAGAACTTAGCCATACAGATTGCGAGAAGGACTTGGGGGTGATGGTAAGCAGCAACCTTAAACCAAGACAGCAATGCCTAAGCGTACGTAATAAGGCAAATAGATTACTGGGATTTATATCAAGAAGTGTTAGCAACAGAAGTCCAGAGGTTATATTACAGCTTTATACATCATTAGTAAGGCCTCACCTAGATTACGCAGCTCAGTTCTGGTCTCCATATTACAGAATGGACATAAATTCGTTAGAAAACATTCAGCGTAGAATGACTAAATTAATACATAGCATTAGAAATCTTCCTTACGAAGAAAGATTGAAGACCCTAAAATTACATTCACTTGTAAGACGTAGAATGAGGGGAGACATGATCGAGGTATACAAGTGGAAAATGGGTATTAACAAAGGGGATATAAATAAGGTCTTGAGGATATCTCTCCAAGAGAGAACCCGCAATAATGGATTCAAGTTAGATAAGTTTAGATTTAAGAACATAAGAACATAAGAAAGGAGGAACACTGCAGCAGGCCTGTTGGCCATACTAGGCAGGTCCTTCACAATCCGTCCCACTAACAGAATATTTGTCAACCCATTTCAATGCTACCCAAGAAATAAGCTTTGACAATTCTACCCACTCATACGTGAGTCCCACTCAAATCCAACCCTCTCACTCATGAATTTATCCAACCTAAATTTGAAACTACCCAAGGTCCTAGCTTCAATAACCCTACTAGGCAGACTGTTCCACTCATCAACTACCCTATTTCCAAACCAATACTTTCCTATATCCTTTCTAAATCTAAACTTATCTAACTTGAATCCATTATTGCGGGTTCTCTCTTGGAGAGATATCCTCAAGACATTATTTATATCCCCTCATATATATAGGAAAGTATTGGTTTGGAAATAGGGTAGTTGATGAGTGGAACAGTCTGCCTAGTAGGGTTATTGAAGCTAGGACCTTGGGTAGTTTCAAATTTAGGTTGATAAATTCATGAGTGAGAGGGGTTGATTTGAGTGGGACTCCAGCATGAGTGGGTAGAATTGTCAAAGCTTATTTCTTGGGTAGCATTGAAAATTGGGTTGAGCAAATATTCTGTTAGTGGGACGGATTGTGAAGGACCTGCCTAGTATGGGCCAGCAGGCCTGCTGCAGTGTTCCTCCTTTCTTATGTTCTTACATATACACGTGTGTCAACATCACACCAAAACAAAGAACAGCACACAATCTCAAAAACATGATACCCATATCAATGCAACGTAATTGTTACACCATACCTTAACTTCCTTACACGAAAAATATTGAGGTATCCTAAGTACCCAAGTACAATACAACATCAATTTCTTATTCAACCTACTTGCAACCATTTGACTAAAAACTTAATATCTCGAAACAAACTTCCTCCTGTCAAGTAGAAGGCGTACATCTCTAAAAGGACACATTACAAATATCATATAAATCATTAGAAATCATAGTTCGACTACAAGAATTGAACATCAAATCACATACACCAAATTTACATTAACAAGGCTCAGCTATACTGCAAAACTTAAAACTGGATAGTACCGAAACAATTACCACAATTGTACTCAGTTATAAATTATGAATATAATCACCTCCAAAGACCACATTTTACAGTCTATACCCAATGAAACAATTAATATGGTCAGTGACCTTCATGTTATTGCTAACACAAATAACCAACCTTGCAGCATGCTACCCATGTGTTACAAACATATACCCATCACTCTTGACATATATAAGATTCAATACATAAATTTTTTTTTTAAAACACCCCAATGAGAGGACTGCACTTAACAACCGAAACCAAAACCAACCCCCCCCGGGATACACGAAACCCTTACCCTACACCTCCCCACCAACCTCACTCACACCTCAAACAACCTGAAACCAAACCCTCCCCCCCCCACCTCCCCACACGCGCATACTGCAACACCCCCCCACTTTAAAAAAAAACTTCTACCGCCAAACCCCTCCCCTCGCAACCACACCAAAACCCCTTATATTTGGGAAACCAGCCCTAAATACCCCCCCTCCCCCTCCTAACAACTGTTGCATTGTCAAAACCCTATATGCAGCCGGAAATTTAGAAACCCAAACCGCCATAAACCTCCTATTCATACATTTTGTTCTATAAATCCCGCAGCCAAAGCATGAATTAAAACCTCGCTATTTGAACCCCTCATACCCATGACAAAAACACGAACTCTCTAACATTATATAAACCAAAAGTCTATGCATTTTCCCCCCCAACACACCCAAAGCCCAAAAAAAACCCTTTTTAAACCACGGGAAACCTCCCATCAATCCCAACCCCCCCCAATCCAAACCCTCACGCGCCCCCCCCCTCACAAAAATATACCACATGAAACGCCTTTTCCCCATTCACCACACCTATCGCAAGACCCATCCCTGTGACTCCCATCTCCAACAACTGAGCGCCGCAAGTATCCCATTTAAGAATCTGTAACCTGTTTCTCTCACCCTAGGCCTCACCTTCACCTTTTTAACCAACCCCAAATACTCTTCCAATTATACAACGAATACACCTCAACTCCCTTACTATTTTCTCCTCACACTTGCCCTATCCAATCTGCTTACCCACACTCCCGATCCCTCAACACAAGTAGTACCCGAAACCGCCTCACACTCCCTAAGCCCCTACCCCCACCACTTCCAAACCCCCTACATTACTGCACCCACCCTTCTACCCCTCAGCTCCCCCTTCATCATAAATTCCTGCTTTACAAACACATTTTTCAACCTTCTCCTCAACGGAATCAAACCCATCCTTCCATTTTAACACTTGTCTCCACCACCTCCCTACCAACCAATCCCTTTTCCATTCCCCCAAATAAACCTAAGCATTTTTTATTTTGTAGCCTTTTCACATCAGCATCTAATAAGGATAAACCGCCGCTCTAAAACCACAATTTACTAAAAATTAAAACATTAATGACCACCACCCTTGCAACAGCGTTATGTCCCCCAACTCCCCCAGCCCTCATTCGCTTCAAAGCTGAATCCACCACTTCCCGAATTCTTCTCTCTTGCTACCCTGCCATCACTACAAAACACTATCCCACAGATTTTTAAAGCTTCTACACATTGCCAACCCTCCCTTAAACCCAACGTTCCCATCTCCAGCTACCTACCTCTAATAGGTGTGATTTACTTATTACCCTCATTCCTGTTGCCTGACCAAAAAGCTCCACCCAACCTCTAACCCATCTCAAACTCTCTCTGTCTTTATTAACAACGTAGTGTCATCTACATAACCTGCCATCCCTGCCCTATCCTCCCTATGTCCCTTCTACCCTTAAACCCTCATCTACTACCCTATAAAAGGATCTTGAAACAAGCAAAGAGGATCTGTGACAGAGGACATCCCTGTCTCAGTCCCCTTCCCATGTTCACCGCCCACCCAACCATCCCATTTATTTGTATCCTCATCAACGCCTCTGCATATAAAGTCTTACCCATCCTACAATTTCTTCTCCAAAACCTAGCCTTTCTAAGATATCTAACAGCACCCTCTATTCACCCTGTCATAAGCCATCTGCCAATCCAGCCCCAACACTCCTCCCCTTGATTTACTTCAATAAACTCTTTTATTCTACTGTGACCGTTCCTAAAACTTCTCCCTGGTATCCCAAATTGTCCCTCGTCAACATATTTCCTAAACTCTTTGGATTCTATTAGCCAAAATCTTGCAAATATCTTATAGTCAGTACACATGAGCGCAATAGTCCTATAGTCCTTAAACCCTTTAGTGTTTTATATTTGGGCACTAACACTACAACTCCTGTCCTAACTGTCTTCTCCATTACTCCTGTCTCCCTCATGTCAGTTGAAGACCCTGACTAGCACCCTCTCAGCACCTGCCAGTATTGTAGTATACTTCCCGGTAATCCATCTATACCTGGCGATTTTCCAGCCCTTAACCCTTTTACCGCCTCCCAAACTTCTTCTTCCATTATGTCCTCCTCTATTGCCTTCCTATCATCCTCATTCAACGTTCTATTAATTCCCCTAATAATTGGACACAAGCCCCTCATCCCTTTCCTCTTCTGCATACTTCCTACCAAACCAACACTCCACATAACCAGTCATCCCTCTGTAGTTTGCAACACTCTTCCCACCTCATACCCCCATCTCCTCTTCCACCTCTACAGATGTCAGTAACATACCCTGTCTAGGCTTCTGAAATTGCCTCAAAACCACCGCAGACGCCTTATCCCCTCTAAAACCTCTTTCCATCCCACTTCGTCCGTAAAGCGTGAAACCTCTCATACTGAATGTCTTTCAGAGCCCTTCTTACTCCCTCAACACTCTCTGCATGCCTTCCCTGCTTTCCCCACCATAACTATCCCTCAATAAACCCTAAATACCTCTGATAACCATGCCTATATCGAGCATCCTCCTTCCCACCTTCTCAAAGTACCTTATCCCCTTCTTCCCACACTTATTCCACCACCTCGCCGCATGTACTACACCCTCCCCTCCACAGACCCTCCCACCATCCCTCAAAATCCACCATCCCTTCTACCCTATTAAACATTACAGTTAAGTTTCCAATAACTCGAGTATACCCTCACAGCCCTCCCAACTCGCTTGCATCAACACACCCTTGTGATCTGAAAATCTACATCCAAACATTCCACTTTCTCCACCCCTACCACTTCGAAACATAAACTGATCCAATCTAGCCGCATAATTGCCCTAAAAAAGTGAATTCTACAGGCTCACCCCGCCCTCCCACCGCATCGACAACCCCACCGCATCCAAAACTTCCCGTAAGATCCTCAAACACTACCTGTTCCTCTCGCTCCACGTCCCTACCCTAATAACGCTGTTCCAGTCTCCCGCAATGATGACCACCTGCGGCAGACCCCTAAAAGCATAAATTAATTCACCCCTCACGAATTGTTCCTTGACCCTATTATTTGAAATCGCCGGCATATACACTCCAATAAAACTAACCTGGACCTCCCCATTGATCATCAACCCTCACCACTCTCCCCTCCTCTTCCCATGACTGTAATACAAATGCACATGTCCCTAATACCCACAACCACACCCTTGAACAACTCAGAACTTCCCACAAAACACTGATATCCTTTCAACTTAAATCCCACCCACACCTATAATTGTGCTCTTGAAAAACACTACATCTACCCTGTACCTAATCAATGTCACTTCTACCCACTTTCGTTTGGCCTCATTTTTAAGGCCATTCACGTTCATACTTAAACACTGGAAGGTAACGGTTGAGGTTTCCTTTGGTTTCGGTTGTTTTCTCTCCAAAGTTATACCTGTGACCCCTCCTCTCCCACCCTTCCTGTCACCTCCCATCCCCCTTTACCCTTATCACCCCACTACCTCTAGCTCATGTCTGTTGTCCAACTACAACTTCAGACCAAATTTTCTTACCAGGTCTCTGTGCTGGTGTGAGGACATCATTACCAGCCTCCTCACCAGTTCTCTTCCTAGATTCTCCCTGTCTCTCTGGTCCTCATTTACCTGCTCATTGTGCACCTCCACCTGTATGACATCCAACACAGCTTTACTCACACCCTCTCCCTGCTGCCTCACCTCCACCCACCTGTTCCTGGTTCTGCTCCAGAACCCATGCCACACACCTCACTGGTTGACCCCTCCAATGTCAGCTCTTCACCTTCAAGAATCTCATTGAGACCCCTCAAAATCTCAGCTTCCTGACCAGTTATACCTTCCTCTTCCGTGTCTGGCCCAGTCTTTTCCCCTTCTGACACCTCCACCTCCATGCTCCTCCCACTCATCCTTTGTTCCTCCATCTCCGCTCTGTCCACCTCCACGCTCCATGATGTCTTCTTCTCCCTGCATCGCCGCACACTCCATGCCTCCTTCTGTTCCATCCTTCGTTACATTCCTTACTGTTTCTCTGTCGCTGCTCTGCTCCACCTCGACGCCAATCCTCTCCTTTGGCTACACTCAGCAGCCAAGTGACCGGCTTTCCACACAGTCAACATGTCCTCACCTGCCCTGGGTATGTGACGTACACCTGTGTGCAAAATTCTCCATAAGTACATAAGAGGGAATAGATTTCCTCAAGGAAATTTTGATGGAGTATGTTCCCTCTAAACGCCAGCATATAGCCCCTGCGCCCAGCGTCCTATGTTTACAGCATGTTATATGCCATAATTCTTAAATACATCTTTAATATCCTCTTATCCGGATTCAAAGGGCACATTATGCACCTTAATCCACTTAAAAGTGGCAGAAACATCTTTCAAACATACCTCTAGGACTTGATGTACCACTAACTTTTTCTCCTGGTATGTATCGACGACTCGTTGATAAGCTGCAGTGCAAGCTAATTTGATGAAGATCCTCCTTGCACCGTTTAATGATATGCCATAAATCTCCTCATGCGATAATCCAAAAGTGTCTCGTATTATTGCAGGCAGTAGAACCTCTGCATTAGACGGATATATGGCACCCTGGACCAAGTCAACACAGACCGTGTTCACTCTCCTCCTGTAACCAACGTCCATTGTTTGAAAATGACGTTGCCTCCAGCTGCCGCCAGGGAGCACCACCAGCACACCCGCACACAACCAAGGCTGGGCGTGGAATCTTTTGTAACAAGTAGTCAGTATTCTGGTCCAGTTATCCTTTACAGTTTATCATAAGTTTAATAGCGCTTTAGGATTGCAACTGATGGCATGCTAACTAATCGAAATAAAATTAGAGAAGTTTATTAACAAAGTTAAAGTTGTCTAGGTGGACAATATCAAAGTAAATGAATTTGATATAAATTAGGATATTAGCTCCTACACTTCTCTCGTATTGCAAGAGTAAAATATACAGTATTATTGTGCTGAAGGCACATTTCCGTATCTTTATGGTTTGTAAGTACCATCTGGTACGTTGTCAGCAATTATAAACATAATACTAGTATATATACAAGCGAGTGTGTGAGAATGTGTGTGTGTGCTCCAAGTAGTAGTTCGCTATGCCTCAAGACTCGACTTAAACAGTGACTGACTAAACGTCCTCAAATAATCCATGTTCCTGACCAACCTGGCAATTAGAACAACTTGCTTGAACAATAAGGCGAACGATTCGCCTTATAAAGCAGCAGCACAGCTTCAGGAACAAGGAGATAAAATAACGACCCTAACTGGGGACCTTCAGCAGATCCTCCATAAAAGGCATAAAACACACTTAATACTGAATCTAGGTTCACCATGACCAAATCCCCGACAACGGCGATGCGCAGATGCCAGAACAAATTAGAAGTTGTGTGTCAGTACGACACAACTTCAGTAAAACGTCGAAAATCATTAAGTCTAAACTATGCTCTGTGAACATCGTTACACAGACTTATGAGACCTATGTTTTATCTCACCCCCGAATCATACTCTACCAAACAGAGTCTAAATAACGAATTGGTCCAGCAGTGACCACCAGAGAAGAGAGAGATGAAGGCCAGACAGTCTTCAATCTCAGGTGTGATCAGGCGACTGGTCACGTGATTCTCCCGTGGACTGCTCCTGCACGGTGCGAGGTACAGGCTGACGCAAACAAACGAATGGTAGTTAGCAAGGTAGTTTGCCAATGTGGGCAGCCACTCAACACTCGGACAATGGCACAAAGTGTAAATTGTTACATCTTACCTAATATTATAACTAAGTCAAATAATTATATAAAGGAAGATATTTTCAATTTAGCTAATATTGAAAATATCCGCAATATAAAATTATAAGAAAGATAATATATATATATATATATATCAGATATACATTATATACATTGGGCCCCATTCAGGGGGCACACTAAACACATTTCACTATGGATTTGTTACCTTTATTCACACTACTGAAAATAGGGCCTAAATAGTGAGAGGTCAGGTGAAGGGAAGAGGTGTTAGATTAGGTGGCGGTACTGTGTGGTGAGTGGGTGAAGCCCACTCACCACACTCGTGCAAAACTCAGGAAGATTCAGCATCTCAGGTATCCTCGAGATGATGTCGTTACTTAAACAGGACTCTGTAGCAGGAGGCAAGGTAGCCTGATCCATACACCACATACTACCACTACTAACCTAATCTCTTTTCTCTACATGTTACTGACAATGTACCCTGAACCCAATATACACATGACAAACTATACTACTAATCTGCAACAAAAAAGCTTCACTGAATAGTCAACCCAACTCCCTTCATGACAACAGCAAATGAGTAGATTTGGGTAGAATGGGTATTATTAACAACCTATCGAGTCGCACTTTCACTGCTACAGAAACAGAAGCCCTCAGCTTTAACCTGAAACTCTCAAAATGAGTACATAAACAGAAGCAAGGAGTTTATACTATTGTCAGAAACAATAGCTCCAAAAACAAACAACTCCCGAAAGGTTACATACAAGACTTTGTCACAAACCACCAAGCCAGTCATCCTCACGCCATTAAGGGACATCCCTATAATGAAGACAATCGTTATCACAACAGATAAAAGATGCGTAGTCTTTCTCAACACGGCAGATTATGACGCCAAAAGTCATGACCGTCTTAGACACGGTAACACATGTGAACAAGATATTACTTAGGTAGGCCCGCTACATACTTCGCAATACTGTATCTCTTACTGACCAACCCAAGAGCAGCCAGATTTTGTTTTCCCAAACCCAAAAAGCCAACAGTCCTTCTCACATCTTCCACTTCAGTTATCGGGAGTGGGCCTTTCATAAGCTGGCAGGTAAATTATTAAAACATATATCCAAACAAGTAAGTAATATAAATCAATTAATTATGAAGCACCTAGGTGATCTCATCCAAGTGGACATATGCGTCAAAAGCATCTTGCAAGTTTCGACGTAGAAATTCTCTTCAGTTACATACCAGTCACAGAGGCAGTATCTCTTCTGTGCTAAAATGTTCATGAAAACTTACCTACCCTCACCTTTGAGATTCTGGAAAAACTGTGTTTAACTATATCTGTTTGTGCTAAGGAACAACAGACATAAATGCAACATTTTGGGATGGTTGTGAGCTCATCCATTACTAGCGTCTTAGCAAACCCCTTCATGAAGCACCTCTGCGCAAATACATCTTGCAAGTCTTCTTCAACAGCATATTGATGACACAGCTAATTACCAGGTGATTTGCACAAATAAGAATATATAGAAACCAAGATGCTAAAGTATTAAACTTTGAAAAGAGTCATTAACATTTACGATATCTGTGTACCAATAGTAATAACCGATTAATTGATATGAGTGTTTTAATATTCTACATGCACAGTGTGACTGAATATTTGTCATTTTTATTGTAATGAAGAACTCGAATGAAGATTATATATGCATAGAGTAGTTTAACTCTTTTTCAAAATGGATCACATAAAACATCTAATTTTTTAAAGAAATATTAACAGAGTACGAGATAAATGTGAAAATGTGATATTGATAGACCCTCCCAATTTTTGAGGTTTGACATCATGAGAAAAAGGTGATGATATTGGGAAAATTCGGACAAAATATAATCAGTACACTGATACAGGAGTAAGTAGAAAAATAGCCATAAGCAAGTTCAAATACAACATTTAATACAGTAGTGCCAATTTCTATCCTCTCTTAATTAAATGAAATAATTTTTAACTGTGTTTAATTCAGATAATGAATAGAAAGATTTCCGGCAGTTTTAGTGCCTGTATGATGTTCGAACTGATGATGTAGTTACTGTATTACTACAAATATTGGCAACTTAAGAAAAGCAGAACCAGGCAGTTACAACAGATTGAAAAAGTTTTCAAGTATACCTATAATAAAAATGAACACATTCGTGCTCAACCTTGGGGCTGAGCGGGCGTGGTACGAGCCTGCCCCTACTGGCGACTTGTGACATTGTCATTTTCACAAAATGGCAGATGGGTTGCCGTCGAGAAACACTGTGTGCATTCAGATGATTCATGGGGCTGTCTGGCCAGAATGCTCCTGTTCTACTGCCTGCCATAATAAGGACGCCTATGGCATTGAGAATGAAGAACTGTATTGGGTGGCATTAAATGGAACATATAGAATATTCGTCAAGCTTTGGCAACACCAATGTATATGAGAAGGTCGTCGCAGTGACGGTGTGCCTTCACAACGTATCCCGCACTATACCTGGGTTAAGATCAGAAACGTCCTCTTTCAAAGCAGACGAACAGATTTGAGGTCTGTGTTTGACAGATACAGAACAGTACATACAGCGACAATGGGGAAGTGAACAGAAGGGGCATATGAAGGTCTTCCGGAGGGTACGTTTAAGTTAAATGATGTTATGCCATCCCATCCCATCCTATGTACAGTTGACGACTTCAGGACTCATGATGGTAAATACACTGAGCAACGTCGCACCTGCAGAGTGTGCGGTGCCTATGACCATGTGGTAACTGGCAGGGACCAAAGGATGCAGGAAGTCAAACGGAGGCTAAGGTGCAACGGGAGGAGATGGAGGAGACCGGGACAGCAAAGACTTCTTCGAGTATGGCTTGGAGTGCAGAGGTCGACAGGTCGGAGTTGTTAGAGGATGGCTGTGTGACTCTTCTGGGAGTTACGGGCTCATCGGGACCGGAACCTGGAGATGTGGGAAGAGTGATGTCTGCTAACAATAGGGATGTGGAGGCCACGATCATTACGGTGTTGCAGTACCGGTTTGGGGGGGGGGGGGGGGGGGGGGGGGGGGGGGGGGGGGGGGGGGGGAAAAAAAAAAAAAAAAAAAAAAAAAAAAAAAAAAAAAAAAAAAAAAAAAAAAAAAAAAAAAAAAAAAAAAAAAAAAAAATTTGGACACCACCATTAAACGATTTTACACTGATGTTAATCTCTTCTGAGCTTTGTATAAACCTGCCCCCGATACACCTAAAACATGCTTTTCTTTTCCACCTAGACCTTATCTCTTAAATTTTCCTACCTAACATGTATAATATACTATTCTTAAATCTGTTGTTTCTACTCGCTCTACCGCCATCCCATGAGAGTCGCCCTGTGCAGCTTCTCTCTAAGAAGCAATTTGTTGATGTTCTTTGCGCACCAGTCTTTGCAGCAGATAGTCAGCTGTCCCTGATATTGATTATTAAGCTTCACAATGCCTAGCGGTTGGGTTTAGTCCTGACTCTAAAATATTTCCTCACCCACCTATTTTTAAAGCCTATCCCTACTTCCCCTCGCCCCATGTGGGTACTTACACCACTCCCACGGGCCCTCCTAGGGTGGGGAACACTCCCATGTGCCCTTCTGGGCGGGACGGACTGGAGCTTGCTACTGTCCGCAGCTCCCAAGACTGCCATTGCAGAGCCTAGCTTCTCCCTACGAGCTCCGTGAGGTGGGGAATGTGGCTAGGCCTGGGGACAGTTGGTCCAGAAGATGAGGGAGGTAATTGTACCTCCTCCCATGGGAGACATAGGTCTCAGACACTCCCAAGCCAGGGAGCCAAGACCGGGTTACCATCTGGAAAAGACCCGGGCCGGGAGAGTATCGGCGAATCAAGAACAACAACAACATAGTACCATGTAGTATATGTAAAAATGTATAATGAATAATTCAGAATATCCTTTGGATATTAAAATTAATACTTATTTGTTGTTAGATGAACAACGACAAATGCTGCGATATGATTAACACCAATGTACCTACTTCTATGTGAACAGGGGAAGCAGGTGCAAGGTAACACCCAGGTGCCTACTTGCTGCTAGGTGAACAAGAAAAGCAGGTGTATAGTGACACCCGGTACCTACTAACTGCTATATGAACAATGACAGCAGGTGACTAACACCCAGGTACCTATTTACTGCTAGGTGAACAGACACCACTTGCAAGATGACTAACACTAAGGTACCTACTTATTTATAGGTGAACAGAGACAGCAGGTGTAACTAACACCCATTTACCTATTTACTGCTAGGTGAAGAGTGACAGCAGGTGTAAGGTGACTAACTCTGAGGTACCAATTAACTGCTAGGTACAAACTTACAGCAGATGTCAGTTGACTAATACACAGGTACCTATTTACTGCTAAGTGAACTTGTACAAGAGGAGTAAGGTGACTAAAACCTCGGTACCTACCTACTTACCGCTAGGAAACAGGGACAGCATTGGTAAGGTGACTAACAATCAGGTAACTACTTAGTGCTAAGTGAATATGGACTGAAGTATAAAGTGACTAACACCTAGGTACCTACTACTGCTAAGTGAACAGGGACAGCAGGTGTATGGTAACTAACACTTACACTCTACCTTGTGGTTGTTTCAGTTGTCAACATCTCAGCAACGAGGTCCATGACCACGATGCTCTGGCGGGATCATGTGTAGATCAACCAGGCTGTTAGTGCTGGCCGCACGTAAACCAAAGTTGGAACCACTGCCCGGCTGGTCAGGTGCTGACTTCAGGTGCGTGTCCAGGTACCTCTTGAAGATAGCCATGGGTCTTAAAGATTGCCAAGGTCTTGAAAACAGCCATGTGTCTTGAAGACAGCCATGGGTCTTGAAGACAGCCATAGGGTCTTGAAGACAGCTAGGGTCTTGAAGACAGCGTTATATTTATTAACAGGTTACACAGGCAGAATTTTGAATATTTTATGTTAAAACAGAAGCGTTTTTATTTATTAACAGGTTACGCTGGCAAAAGTTTGAATATTTTACGTTAAAACAAAAGCGTTATATTTATTAAAAGGTTACGCAGGCAGAATTTTGTATATTTTACGTTAAAACAGAAGCATTATATTCCTGAGTGACTATATTCCAAAGTGACTATATTTTAGAATGAATATTATACTGACTATATTCCAGAGTGACTATAAACAAGAGTGACTATATTCCTGAGTGTTTATATTCCAGAGTGACTATATTCCAGAGTGACTATATTCTGACTACAATCCAGAGTGACTATATTCAAGATATATTCCAGTGACTATATTCCAGAGTGACTATATTCTAGAGTGACTATATTCTGACTATATTCCAGAGTGAATATATTCTGACTATATTCCAGAGTGAATATATTCTGACTATATTCCAGAGATACTATATTCCAGTGTGACTATATTCCAGAATCACTATATTCCAGAGTGACCGTATTCCAGAGTGCCTATATTCCATAGTGACTATATTCCAGAGTGACTATATTCCTAAGTGACTATTTTCCAAAGTGACTAGATTCTAGAGTGACTATATTCTAGAATGACTATATTCTGACTATATTCTAGAGTGACTATATTCCAGAGTGACTATATTCCAGAGTGACTATATACCAGAGTGACTATATTCCAGAGTGACTATATACCAGAGTGACTATATTGCTGAGTGTTTATATTCCAGAGTGACTATATTCTGGCTACATTCCAGAGTGACTATATTCAGGATATATTCCAGAGGGAATATATTCCAGAGTGACTATATTCTAGAGTGACTATATACTGACTATATTCCAGAGTGATTATATTCTGACTATATTTCAGAGATAGAATATTCCAGAGTGACTATATTCCAGTGACCGTATTCCAGAGTGACTATATTCAATAGTTACTTTATTCCAGAGTGACTATATTTAGTAGTGACTATATTTAGTCACTACTATATTTAGTCACTACTTATGGGGTTGTGAATGGAGGTATGTATAAGAGGGGGTTATGAAGTAGAAAATTATATAAGAAGTAGAAAAAAAAGGGAGGAAGTTAGAGGTGGCTTTCCTTGGGTATCATATTATCTGAGTTTGTATGATTTTTGAAGTATAGAGGACATACTTCATGGGTGTAAAGGTTTTGATGTGTATGGAGGTTACAGTAACTGTTTTTTTTTAGATGTTTATGAGAGAATAAGGTTTATTATTGGTTTCATAACAGGGTGAGGCTTATTTTCGATAAATACATGTCATTGGGGTTTTCTGTGTTTTTGTGGTGTGTTGCAACATGTGGTATAATACTTTTGTTTTTATGGGACAAAAGTAGAATACAGTATTCTGTTGAATACATAGTTGGTTGCTTCAGTAGAGGAGAAATGTGTAGTATATGATGGCAAGGTATTATACCTAGCTAAATAACTAATTATAAAAGTTATAAGGTGTGGTGTAATGTTTAATTTTTAAATTAAATGGAGAAATTCACTGCCTGGTGTGTAGGCTTGATGATGGATTTTTGTATTATTTTTGATTTGTATGTATGTTTTGGCTACAAAACTGTAAATTTTTGCTCTTGGTTATTAGGTTCTTTTTCATGTGTACATACGGATTTTTTTATATATGCATGCATGGTTTGTACTGGAATGCTTTTTGGTTGTCTTGTTTTATTAAGGGTTACATGATTTTCATGTGATCAGTAGCTAAAATTTTAAAGTTTTTTTTTTCTTCTTTACAGATGAGAGAAATGTATATAGGGGTATTGATAGGATAAAATTAGTGGATAAAAGGGGGGGGGGTCTTTTTTATGAGATTCTGTGATCAAGAAAAGTTTTCAGTTTTCATTGGTAGATTTTGGGGGTTTGAGAGGTTGAGCTGGTTTTGTAATAAGTGTATATTATTAATGTGTGTGTATGTTCAGTTGGGGTTATGTGTGTGTATGGTATTCTCCATTTTTTTTTGTTTAATTATAGTTGATATGTTTTGTGGAATAATGGAAGAGTCTGAGGACATGTTTTTTTTTTTTTCAATTTGCTTTGCCACTGTACAAGTTTTTGAAATTTTCATATATTAGCAGTTCATTCATGTTAATGTATAAAGATGGTTCTATTTTTTATTACAAGGAGACTATTTAAGTGGCCTTATGTGTTTGTATTATAACTTGTTTGTTTAATTTTGTTTAGTCTAAGTATTTTGGAAGCATAGTGATATGTTGTCCTTTATTTATGTACATACTGTACCAGTTGATAGTCATTTACTGACTACTAAAATGTATTCCTGTTTTCTAAATAAAAAAAACAAAAAAAAATATACCACAAACCCTTTGTACAGTCCTTCTAGGAGTTAACTTAGACACAAGGTTGACTATCAAACCTCACATCACATCTAAATCTGCAGTTGCAGGGATTGCTCTCTCTCTCAGCTTTATAAGCTGAGGGAGCTCACCCTGCATCAAAACTAAACCTCTATAAAGCCCTTATTAGGCCTCTTATTTCTTACTCTCCTCTTGCACTGTCACTAGCTGCCAACACAAACACCATAAAACTTCAACGTATCCAAAACCGAGCATTACGTTGGGTGTTGCGAGTGAAATGGGATGATTATGCAACCAGCGTATCTCTACATCTCAGGACTAACACACCAGCTTTGAACGTGTTTTGGAAGACACTTTACGATAGACAAATTGACAGACTTGAGACTTACCATGATCACTGGACTGAATATTTGGACACCACCATTAAACGACCTACACTGATGTTAATCTCTTCCGAGCTTTGTATAAACCTGCCCCCCCCCCCCCCGATACACCTAAAACATGCTTTTCTTTTTTCCACCTAGACCTTATCTCTTAAATTTTCCTACCTAACATGTATAATATACTATTCTTAAATCTGTTGTTTCTTACTCGCTCTACCTGCCATCCCATGAGAGTCGTCCTGTGCAGTTTTCTCTAAGAAGCAATTTGTTGATGTTCTTTTGCGACCAGTCTTGCAGCAGATAGTCAGCTGTCCCTGATATTGATTATTAAGCTTCACAATGCCT
>WNWK01028235.1:0-25579 GCA_009830355.1 Cherax destructor | reverse complement strand
CCTATCTGCATGAATAACTCCTCATGAATGCTACACTCCCTGCATGCCTGCTCACTCCCTGCATGCCTGCTACCCTCCCTGCATGCCTGCTACACTCCCTGCATGCCTGCTACACTCCCTGCATGAATGCTACACTCCCTGCATGAATGCTACACCTCCTGCATGAATGCTACACTCACTGCATGAATGCTACACTGCATGAATTCTACACTCCTGCATGAATGCTACACTCCCTGCATGAATGCTACACTCACTGCATGAATGCTACACTCCCTGCATGAATGCTACACTCCCTGCATGAATGCTACACTCTCTGCATGAATGCTACACTCCCTGCATGAATGCTACACTCCTGCATGAATGCTACACTCTCTGCATGAATGCTAACCTCTGCATGAATGCTACACTCCCTGCATGAATGCTACACTCCCTGCATGAATGCTACACTCCTGCATGAATGCTACACTCCCTGCATGAATGCTACACTCCTGCATGAATGCTACACTCCCTGCATGAATGCTACACTCACTGCATGAATGCTACACTCCCTGCATGAATTCTACACTCTCTGCATGAATGCTACACTCCCTGCATGAATGCTACACTCACTGCATGAATGCTACACTCCCTGCATGAATGCTACACTCTCTGCATGAATGCTACACTCTCTGCATGAATGCTACACTCCCTGCATGAATGCTACACTCTCTGCATGAATGCTACACTCTCTGCATGAATGCTACACTATCTGCATGAATGCTACACTCCCTGCATGAATGCTACACTCCCTGCATGAATGCTACACTCCCTGCATGAATGCTACACTCCCTGCATGAATGCTACACTCCCTGCATGAATGCTACACTCCCTGCATGAATGCTACACTCCCTGCATGAATGCTACACTCCCTGCATGAATGCTACACTCCATGAATGCTACACTCCCTCCATGAATCCTACCACTGGGGTGCCACTAGGAAGCTTCTTTGGACCCATGGTGACTTATTTCACAGTGACAATCACTAAACCACCAAAAAAGACACCAAATATATTGTGAATCTTTGAAAGAGCGCGCTAGGTAATGTTCTCTCAATGGAAAACAACGCTTCACTGGTGTCCTGCGCTTGCGCGGAGCAGGCGGACACGTCTAATACCTTTCGGTAACCGAGGAATTTTTCGCTAACCGATTCCGAAAAAAGCTTACGTTTTCCGAAACTTTCGTTAACGGGACCTTTCGTTAACCGAGGGTCCACTGTAATTGCATTGCAGTTACAGTTTACGTGGTCATTATAATGTAAATGTTATAGAAACAGTTAGCTTAATATGTATTATTCATAACAGGTTTTTACATTTAAGTGATTAATCAGGTTTTTACATTTAAGTGATTATTCTACTTTGTTGGGAATGTTTGATATTGAGTATTTAGGTTTGGGTGAGAAGGTGGTTTTATAGCATCGTTTTGAATTGGGGTACAGGCAGGGTTTCTTTGGCAATGACAGGTAATGAATTCCAAATTTTCGTGCCTTTTATATGCATTGAGTTTTTACATAGTGTTAGATGGACACGGGGAACATCGAGGAGTGATCTGTGTCTAGTGTTATGGTCATGTGTCCTGTTAAAATTGGTAAGGAGAAGTTTGAGTGGTGGGTTAATATTTGCATAGTGTTCTATGTATGAAATAGACACAGTAAAAAGTATGTCTTGTATGGTGAGTAAGTTTAGGTTTTTGAATATTGGTGGAGTATGTTGTCTGGAGTGTGAATGTGTTATCATTCTAACTGCTGCCTTTTGTTGTGTTATTAGTGGTCTGAGATGAGTTATTGATGTAGAGCCCCATGCGCAGATTCCATAGGTGAGGTAGGGGTAAATGAGTGAGTGATATAAGGTAAGGAGAGCTGATTGTGGAACATAGTACCGTATCTTGGATAGTATTCCCATGGTCTTTGAGACTTTCTTGGAAATTTCTTGTATATGTGTCTGAAATTTGAGGCCACTGTCAAGATGGATTCCTAAGAATTTTCCCTCTGTGAGTTTTGTGATAGGGGACCCATTTATCATTATGTTAAGTGGTGCGTTTGTAGCTCTGTTCCCAAACTGGATAAAATAGGTTTTATCAATATTGAGAGTAAGTTTGTTGGTCATCATCCAGGTAGATATTTTCTGCAATTCAGTATTTACAGTGTTGGCTAGTATGTCCGGGCTTGTTTGCGAGATAACGTATGTAGTGTCATCTGCAAATAGTATGGGTTTGAGTAGTTGAGATGCATTTGGTAGGTCGTTAATGTAAATGAGAAGAAAGTGGGCCAAGAACATTCCTGTGGGACACCTACTGTAATAGTTTGCACAGTAGAGCTAGCTCCATTTGTGTACACATATTGGTTTCTGTTGCTAAGGTATGATTTTAGGTAGTTGAGGGAGTGCCCTCTTATACCATAGTGTGATAATTTTAGGTGTAACAGATCATGGTCAACTGTATCAAAAGCTTTACGTAAATCAATGAAGATTCCCACTGGGATTTCTTTTTTCTCAAGAGCGGTGTAAATTATTTCTAACATGTGTATAATGGCATCATTTGTATTTTTATTAGGCCTGAATCCAAATTGACAGTGGTTGAGTACATTGTTGGAGGTGAGGTAGGAATATATCGGCCTGTAGTTATTCAGGTCTGTTTGATCTCCTCCTTTATGTATGGGGGTGACCCTCGCTATTTTGAGTATTGATGGGAAGGTAGAGGATTCAATGGATTTGTTAAAGATTGTTGCAATAATTGGTGAGAGAACTTGAGAGGCTTTTTTGTATATAAAAGGTGGTAAGTTATTTAGGTCACCTGCTTTGTTTTTTAATGTGTTGATTATAAGTGAAACTTCTATTGGGTTGGTCGGGGCTAGGAATAGTGTGTTCGGATAGGTGCCAGTGAGATAGTCGTTAGGTGGAGTGTTTGAACTTGGGATTTTGCTTGCCAGTTTTTTTTCCTATGGTGGAGAAGAAATCATTGAGTTTGTTTGCTGTTTCAATAGGTGGGAGTAGGGGTTCATCTGGTTTTGTTAGCTTGATTGTTCTGTTTGTGGATATCTTTTTAAGTTCCTAGAATTTCAGATAGGGTTTTCAGGTCTTTTATATCACCTTTTAAGTTATGTAATCTGTTCTCATAGTACAATTTTTTTGACCTTCTTATCAGACTCGTTAGGTTTGATGAGTAACGTTTGTTTGTTCTCTTGTTATTTGACCCATTCTGTACTGTTTTTCATATAGGTGCTTTATATTAATGGATTTGAGTATGCTGGGGTTAGCCAGGGACTATTTAATCTTTTAGCTGTGATTTGTTTAGTTTTTAGGGCAATGCTTATTATAGAGGTATTGGGTCTTTTTAAGAAAATTATTAATACATAAGTCAGTATCTGGGAAGTTTTCTATTTCTGTTTGCCAGTCAGTGTTTGTCATAGCTGTTATAAAGTTATTTATAGCTGTCTCATTATGTAGTCTGAAGGTAACTTTAGTAGTCTCTAGTGGTATTTTCCGAGGTTGGTTATGAGAAAGGTTGGGTAGTGGTCTGTGGTATTGTCTGTGATTATGCCTGATTTTAATGGGAATATGGTGTTAGTCAGATATGGTCTAATGAGAGGCACAGGTCTCAGAGATTCTTGTAGGTTTTGTTATTGTCGGGAGCAGCAAGCAGTTGCTCATAGTGTTTGTGAATTCAGTTACTTGTGGGTCCTGATCTTGTAGGAGGTTTATATTGAAGTCTCCTGTGAGGATTAAGTGGTCTTTGTTCATGTGTGCATCAGTAATCATACTTCCTAATTTTTCACTAAATTGCTGAATATTTGACTGTGGTAATCTATAGATGTTTATAACTGTGAGGTTTTTGTAGGTATTTGGATTAAACTTAGCTATTATATATTCTCCATGTTCATCTCTTGTGCATGTATTGTTGATACATTCAAGCTGGTCTGAGTATAACATAGCTGTGCCACCTCCTTGTTGGTCTTGCCTACAATTGTGTATGGATGTGTAACCAGGAATGTCATAGATATCTGTAGTATGAGGCTTTAGCCAGGTTTCAGTGAGAGCAATGATGGACATTCTGGCCTGTAGTGAGTTTAATAATGCAGTGAGGTCATCAAAATGTTTGCTTAAAGATCTGACATTGTAGTTAAAGATAGTTATGTTATTGTTGGTTTTGAGTAGTGTTTTAGCCTGTTCTGCTGTGTAGTAATGACAGTTGTTGTTAGGTTCATGTAAGTCATTTAATAAAAGGTTGGTATCAGGATCAATGTTTGGAATCATAAGATTTAGTGTGATTCTATAATTAAACTTAAAAATAGAACAATGCAAGTAGACTTAAGAATAGGACAATGCAAAAGGAGTTCTTGGCACGTGAGTTAGTACGTTGGATATGTTTACAAAAATGAATAAATGAGCTAAGGTAGTCAATTTACAGCTAATAAGAATCTAAAACTATAGCACCTGAGTTAGTTAATTAATTAAACAAATGTTTATATATGAGTGTGATTCTAAAAAGACTTAAGAACAATGAATAATGCTAAACTTAAACATATGATATTTGATGAATTGATTTTACTAGCTAGTGGATTAACACACTTTTGAACAGAAGTCACAGAGATTTAGGATATATCTTTACAATTTAATTGATTTATTATTTAACTAGCTAATAGAACTGGTTGGAAAATTAATATGATTAATATTAAGTTATAATGGAACAAATATTAAGATTCAGTATTGCACTAGTTGTGATTATAGAATTTATTAAAGGCAATATAAAGAAAATGAAAGTTAACTAGGTGCTAAAGTGTGCAAAAGTGTACAAAAGTAAAATTTATTAATATTAAAAAAATAGCTTGAAATAAAATTTTAGGCAGTTAAGGTGATCAATAATATATAGAAATAGGTTGGAGAAAAGGATAAAAGGTAAATACAATTTTTAGCAAATAAGGTGATCAATAGTAATTATAAATTCTAATCAATTAAGCTGATAAAAATATATAGGAATGTGGGTTGAAAAATGGGCACAAGTAAAAATTGTATGTATTTAAAAATAAAAATAAAACTATTTGTCAAAAATAGTCATCAAAGGATAGACAAATACGTACTTAAATGAGGTAGATGGGCAAAACATACACTACACTATTCGTAGGGGTTTGGTTTTGGATATTGTGTTTAGACAGTCTCTGTAATATTTGCATCCCTAAGGAATCTTGATAGTTCATTCTCATTTGTGATAGTATACAACTGACCTACACTTGTTTTATTCACTAGAATTTTTCCATCCCGGGTGAAACATTGGTGGATTTTATCATTATTCTCTCGCTTAAGTTTTCAGATTCTATACCAGAGGTTCTGACGTTTTTTGGTCAGACACTCATTTATGTATACCTGTTTCCTGGCTATAATAGATGATTTAATTAGATCTGTTTTCCTGTCATGTGTGGTGAATCTAATCATAACACTTTTTCTACCATGGGAGCCTAGTAATCGTGCTTCTTTTATATCTGTCACTGGTACATTAACATTTATTTGATCTTTGATGATCTGTATAGTAATGTCTTTACTGTTTTCTTGGGTCATATCACTGGGAAAGAATGGACTGTTCACTATTACTGCATCTGATAACTTATCTTGCTCGGTTTTTTCCTCTTGGAGTGCAAGGTAGTCATTAAACTGGTTATCCATGTTGTTCTTCCACTCCTTTACTGCTTCCTCAACCTTTGTGTTTATAGATGTTATCTGTTCAGTGTGGCTATCAATGACAGTTTGGAGGGTTTTGCCAAAATCAGTCATTCCAGATGTTGTTAACTTTTGTTCAAGGCTGAGGATTTTGTTTTCAAGTTGTGTCATCCTGGTATCTTGTTGCAGAAGTGCTTTACGTTGGTCCATATTTTCATTGATTAATTTGATGATGTATGACTTTAGTGTATCTGGATCATTCGTCATACCTGAGAGATTATCTGGGGTGAAACCAGTGAAGGGGGAGCTTGTGGGGGAGGCAGCCATGTTTGTTGTTGATGCATCACCCTGGGTGGTGGTGAAGGGGGTGGAGGGTGTACCGGCGTCCTAGGTAGACAAGTTGACTAGTAGATTTCTTGGTGTTTTCTTGTTGATTTTGGAATTGGTTCTTCTGATGTTACGTCTCATTTTAACACCGTAGTCGGAAAAGTTGGTGCGGCAAGATGAAGCTGTAGGCTGGTAAGCGTTTGTTTGGCAGCGGGGTGGTGCTTTGGGTTTGAGGGCAGTCTTCCTTTAATCGTCAGTTTATTTGGTTTGTAGGTCTCACTGCTGGTATTCTTGGGTCATTCTGGATGCTACGTTGGTTAGTGCAGTTTTGCTTGCAGCTAGGTCATCATAGGAGCATTGATAAACTCTGGGTGATGAGAAAAATACGGAGCTCAGATGCCGCTGCTGCCGTTGCTGTATGATAATCTATATACAGTGGACCCCCGAGTTTCGTAAACCCCGGAAATCGTACAATTATGGTAGTATAATATTGTAAGTGCTTGTGGAAGTGTATTTTTGGGGGTCTGAAATAGACTAACCTACGTGACATTTTTCCTTAAGGGAGTAAATTCGTTCGGTAATAGCGCTTGAGCAGACTTCAGGAGTGAAGTTTTTACGAAACTTGGGGGTCCACTGTAACTGTATTTGTGTATACCTGAATAAACTTACTAACAAGGTATATGTTGATTGCTGAGATAGCCATCAAATACAGTTACATACAGCTGCATATGTGTAGAGAACCCAGGATAACCCAAAAGTGTCAGCTAACACTCTTACTAGGAGCTAATGCTGCTGGGGATTGCAAGTTAAAACCTATGATAATTTATCACTCAGATAATCCTAGGGCCCTAAAGAACTATGCAAAAGGTAGCCTCCCTGTTTATTATAAATCCAATTCGAAAGCTTGGATGACTACTGATCTTTTCATAAATTGGTTCACAGACTATTTTAAGCCTACAGTTGAGCCTTACTGCAAGGAAAAGAAAATTCCTTTTAATGTTTTACTTGTTTTAGACAATACCCTGTCACTCACCTCTCACACATCAATGTTAATACTTTAAGGTAAGTAATAAGTGTAATCTGTGTGCATTTTACTTTTTATTGTTTTTTTTTTAATGCCTAGTGCTATTGCTAACTTAATATAAGTTAGTGTAAGCTTGTTGTCTGGCATTTATATGCATTTAGAAGTGGAAAATAATGGCGTTCTGCTTTTCGGCGATGTCTGCTTTAAGGCACTAGCTTGGAACCTAACTTGCTGTATAAGTGGGGCCCTACTGTACTATGTTCCACAACCAGCTCTCCTTTCCCTGTAATGCTCACTCATTTACCCCTATATCACCTATGGAATCTGCACATCAGACCATTAATAACACAACAAAAGGCTGCAGTCAGAATGATAAATTCCCACTCCAGACAACATACTCCACCAATATTCAGAGGTCTAAACTTACTCACCATACAAGACATCCATCATCTTTACTGTGCCTATTACATACGTACATAGAACACTAAACTCAAATATTAACCCACAACTCAAACTTCTCCTTACCAACCTTAACAGGACACATGACCATAACACAAGGCACAGATCACTCTTCAATGTTCCCCGCATTCATCTCACACTATGCAAAAACTCAATGCACATTAAAGGGCCAAAAATTTGGAATTCATTACCTATGATTACCAAAGAAACCCTGTCTGCACATCAATTCAAAACTCTGCTGAAAAACCACCTACTCACCCAAAACTAAATACACAATACTTAACATTACCTACAAAGTTAATAAATCACTTTTCACTGCCTCAAAATAACATTTTTCACTGTGTTACTCCCTTAGACTCAAAACCCTTACATAATTGCTCAAAGAACAATAATTTCTCAAACTTAATCTAGTGCAAATGTTGAAACATATACAGTGGACCCCGGTGTTCGTCCATTTTTCGTAACAGAATGCTGGTCAAGTGCCATTACCAACCGAATTTATTCCCTTAAGAAATAATGTAAGGTAGACTAGTCCTTTTAGACCCCCAAAACTACACTTATAAAAGCATTTAAAAAAATACACTTACATAAAAGGGCTTGTTTTGAGCAGGACGAACACCGGGGGTCCACTGTATCTCATAAATGTATAAACCTGCTATAATTAATGCAACCTAATCTAACTTTGTTTCTATAGCATTACCAAATAAAGAAATCCATTCTCATGTACTCTTGTACTCCTTGTAACTCATCTAATGACCATATACAGCCTCTCCTCACTTAACGATGGATATAGGGTCCTAAGACCCCATCGGTAAACGATTTCGTCGCTAATCAAGGAATCACCCCTTACTGACACTTGAAAAGTGTCCCCACCCAAAATTAAGGGGGGAGGAGCAAGACATTTTGAGTGATAAAAAATATTGAAATAGAAAAATTATGGAAAAAAAAATTCTTACCAAAAAATAGCGCATAATTCTGGCAACATGTTGATGTAATCAGCGTGTTTCTATCATATTTCTAAGTATGTTTTTACTAAAAAGTATTTTTTTCGATCTTTCACTTGGGAAGAAAACATGTTAGTAATTAGTCAGTTGTTGTTTTTTACCCCCAAAATTGCGATTTTTATGATTGTTTCACTTGAAATACACTACATGGCAACTTCTGTGAGGAGTGTAGTGGGTGAGCAGTTCAGGGAGCAGATCAGTAGCCTTCTGGCTTCCCATGGGGATAGGAGATTATAGTGTTCTGATGTTTGGCATGCCATTACCTTAGACTTTTACACAAACATAATTATCAATATGTCAGGAATAAGTTATTGACATTATAATACCTCTCATGCAAAGAGTATTTATCACAGCATCATGATTCATTCGTAGGTTATTGAGGAATGATGGTTCTATTGAATTGCAGGGAGAGTTTGTGATATGTTTTACGGTTTGTTGTTACTGATTTTTTTCCCAATTAAAAAAAAAAACACATTTTGTATAATGCAATCTATTGACAGAAAGCTCAAAACGCTCTGTAATTCGAAAGCCAAACTCTTCGTCTTTCATCTGATTTCAACTAGAACATTGTATGTCTTACCAATTTTGTAGGAGAGGTTTTGCCCTAAGCCCTATCAAATAGGGCACTTTTTTTTTATATATAACTGTAAAGCAAAACATCACTAAAAACACAGTATCTAGGTTTCAAATGGTGCTTAATTCACAGACAAATTCCCATTGAAATTTTAGCAAAATAAAAAAAAATGATGAAAAAGTCTCGCCCCCCCCTTAAAACATTCAGTTTTATGTTTGTTGGGAAATTCCTTCCAATCTGTTTATTATTAAGGGTAATACAACATGAAATAGGTCAATGACTTTCTTCCAAGTTATTCCAGGAAACGCTTACATAGCTGATTACTTTATAAAAAAAAATCGAGAAAATCGCACTTTTTTCAGTCTTTGCATAGGGTAAGAGTGATCTTCTATAGTTACCCTTCAGGCGGGTAACGTTTTCTGTAATGGTCGCGGTCACTTTTTTTTTTTTTATCCCTCTCAGCCCTCCACCCTTCAATACCTCTCTATATGTCAGTTTTTATTAATTTGGGCACCTTTATCATGCTTCTATGTTACTTATGTTATACATAATATTATTCTGGAATAAATATGATAGGTAGATAACCTTAATTGATAGTAAAAGTATAATTATACAATATTTTATGGTGCCGTGAGCTTACACGTCCGTATGTTCAAATTCAAATTCAAATTCAAATCCTTTATTTCATGTAATACAAGGTGGGGGGTACTTATAGTTATACATTAAAGTTGATATTACAAGATGGCCAATAATATGCCTAGGTATGCCTAGGCTTTTCAGGCAGTCTTATGATAGGTCTTACTCAATAGCTATACAATGGATATACAGATTGTAAGGTTAGGTTTACAAAATTTAGGTACTGGAATTTAAACATTGAGAATTTAACAATTAGTATAAAAAGTTAGCAATTAGTTTATATATTAATGATAAAGGTGATATATTGGCATAATATAGATTCTATATTGGAGTATCTTAGGCAAACTTATGACTAGCTTAAGTATTATGGAGCAATAGTTGTATTAGAATTTTGGTTGGAACTGTGCAAATTAAGGGGAATCACAGATATCAATAAGTGTATTTTGCTGTGGTTAGTAATGTGCAAATTAAGGAGAATCACAGATATCAATAAGTGTATTTTGCTGTGGATATGTGCAAGATAAAGTAGTTTTCGTATGGTTAACTACCGGTTGGGTGCGTAAGTGAGATAAGATGTTTTTTAACGGTGCTTTTGAAAATGGAGGTTGTGTCTGCAGTTCTAGAGTTTTCAGGCAGGGAGTTCCAGATTTTAGGCCCTTTTATGCGCATTGAATTTTTGTATAGATTTAGTCGGACACGGGGAATGTCAAAGAGATGTTTATGTCTGGTATTATGTCTATGGGTCCTGTCACAACTGTCAAGAAAGTGTTTTAGCTCAGGGTTAAAGTTGGAATTAATGGTTCTATAAATGTAGATAGCAGAGTAGTAAGTATGGATGTTCTGGACAGTGAGTAGGTTTAGGTCTTTGAAGAGTGGGGGGGTGTGCTGCCTAGCATTGGATTGTGTGATAATTCTTACTGTGGCTTTTTGTTGGGTTATTATTGGCTTTAGGTGGGTAATTGCTGTTGATCCCCATGCACAAATGGCATATGTGAGGTAGGGATAGATGAGTGAGTAGTATAGTGTGAGTAGGGCTGATTGTGGTACATAATACCGTATCTTAGAGAGGATCCCCACAGTTTTGGACACTTTCTTTGTTATGTGTTGGATATGGGTGCTGAATTTCAGGCTGCTGTCAAGGTGAAGGCCCAGGAACTTGCCCTCGTTATGTCTAGCAATAGGTGTAGAGTTGATCTTAATGTTTAATTGTGGATCATCTGTTCTGTTGCCAAACATAATATAGAAGGTCTTATCAGTGTTGAGTGTAAGTTTATTGGCAGTCATCCATGTTGCTATTTTTATTAATTCGTCGTTAACAATGGTGTTAAGCGTGGCAAGGTTTGTGTGGGAGATGACATAAGTTGTATCGTCAGCAAAGAGTATTGGTTTCAAGTGTTGTGATACATTGGGAAGATCATTGATGTATAAGAGGAAGAGCAGGGGACCAAGGACACTTCCCTGCGGTACGCCGGTGTCTAGTGGTAGTGTCGTGGAGGATGTGTCTTTAATAGTGACATACTGGTACCTATTAGTGAGGTAGGATTTGAGGTATGCTAGTGCATGACCTCTTATTCCATAGTGGTCAAGTTTGTGGAGTAGGATGCCGTGGTTTACTGTGTCAAAAGCTTTCCTTAACCCTTTGGGGGTCGACAGGCCTTCTCAGGAAAGTGTTCCTGGGGTCGAAAAATTTTTGGAAAAAAAAAAATTAATTTTTTCTTATGAAATTATAGAGAATCTTTTACCGATCATAACACCACCAAAATTATGAAATTTGATCTAAAACTAACGGAATTATGCTTTTGCGAAGTTAGGGGTAGCCATGACACTTACGCATCGGCGATTTTGCCCACTTTGAGCCCTATTTTCGACAAATTCCAATGCTTCAGTCTCCTAAAATTATAACTATTTCGCTAGAACTCCATTTCTTCTATCGATTGAGTAGAAGAAACCGCCTATTTACCAATTTCATCTACCCAAAATAGTGGTCAGAAAATGGCAATTTTCCAATTTCACACAAATTTCAAACGATGCCAATTTCAAAATAGGGTCCAGAGTAAACAAGGCAGACATTCCTGGCACTAAAATAACATGTTCTCTGTTCATTAGTCACGTCTCCAGGCCCCTGTTTCATTACTTTTGCTTTTCATTTTGAATTTTTATTCTCACAAAAAATAGAAGATTTACTGTTATGTATACAACTGCATCATTGTAAAAATGGTATAAATAATATCAGAGCACTTGTGCATGAATATAATACTCGCCAGTTGATGTGTATTGGAGGCATGGTGTGATTTGTTTACTCTTGAACATCGTCAAAAATCGAACATTTTCGCTACTTTGAGCTCAATTTCAAGGTACTTGTTATTGTCATACCAATCAAAATCATCTCTATTTCTGTAATATATCTTCCATTCTATCAAATAAGACCAAGAAAACGAGAATACATCAATAAATACCATACGAAAATCGACTGCAACGTCGCTGTTTTAATTGAAAAAAACGGTCAGAGTTTTTTTTCTCTCATTATGCAGTGTGTACTGCAGGATTTTTTTCATACTGCGCACACTGACCACACAGACCCATTCTTTCATATGTATGCCTAACAGACGTTTTCTGCTTAAATTGAGGCCGCTAGAATTTGGGCGTACTAGTACGGCACCAACCCCTGCTCGTAAAACGTACTAGTACGGCACCGACCCCCAAAGGGTTAAGTCAATAAAAAGTCCTAGTGGATATTCCTTATTTTCAAGTGCTGTGTAAAGCAGGTCTATCATTTTTACTATTGCATCGTTAGTGCTTTTATTTTTCCTGAAGCCAAATTGGCAGGGGTTGAGTATGCTTTGTGTAGTTATAAACGAGTATAATCTCTTGTGCACAAGTTTCTTGAATATTTTGGATAGCAATGGTAGATTTGATATAGGCCTATAGTTATTTACGTCTGTAGGGTCACCACCTTTGTGTATTGGTGTAACCCTTGCTGTTTTGAGTAGTGTTGGGAAGGTGCTAGATTCTAATGATTTGTTAAAAAGTAAAGAAATAGGATATGAAAGGACATGAGCAGCTCGTTTGTATATTAAGGGTGGAACTTGAGACAGATGTCCTGATTTATTTTTAAGTGACTTGATTATCATGGAGACTTCAGTGGGTTCTGTAGGTGCAAGATATAAGGAGGATGGGAAATTCCCATCTAGGTAATCACTTGCTCGGGCATTGGTATCTGGAATTTTACTGGCAAGATTTGATCCTATAGTTGAGAAGAAGTCATTTATCTTGTTTACTGTATCAATAGGCTGTAGTGGTGTTTCGTTTGGTTTAGTTAGGACAATATCCCCATTTTTTCTGTTTGTGGGTGCCCATAATCTGTGAGAGTGTTTTCCAGGTCTTTTTATATCTCCTCTTGTTTCAGTGAATCTGCTGGAGTAGTACAATTGTTTGGCTTTTTTATTAGTTTGGTGAGAACTGATGAATAGTGTTTAACAAACTCCTTATGTATGAATCCCGTCTATATTGCTTCTCATATTGATGTTTCTTGTTAATGGATTTTAGTAAGTTGTTAGTTAGCCATGGGCAGCCTAACCGTTTATTCGTAATCTGTTTCATTTTTATAGGACAATGTTTGTTGTATAGTCTATGTAATTTATTAAGAAAGGTGAAGCAGGAGTTACTGAGACTGCTGCCATTCTTCCTCTCTCTCGTATAGCCCCAGCCCAGCACACCCTCCAATACCTCTCCATATATGTCAGTTTTTACTATGGGATGCACAGTAATGTGCAAATTTGTACAATATGGAGACAAGTGAAAGCTAGTGTACTCAGAGGCTGTAAGAAGGTGACTGAGATACTTGACGCTGAGATGCCACGCTGACTGTGTCATACGTATTTTGTACAGGTTTGGTAGCTGACATTTAAACCACTCCAGAGCGATTATTATTATTATTACGTATTATTAATATTATTATTATTGATATTATTATTACCATCCACATACCTTGTTCACTGAGTTTAATCATTTATTAAGGTGGCATGAAAGACACAGAGAATGTAATAATAATAATAATAATAATAATAATAATAATAATAATAATAATAATAATAATAAATAATGATGATAATAATAAATAATAATGACGATAATAATAATAATAATAATAGCTCTGGAGTGCTTTAAACGTCTGCTAATAAACCTATACGAAATACGTATGACATTTACAGCGCCCCAGAGTGATTATTAATTATATTTTATTATTATTATTATCACCATCGACATACCTTGTTCACTGAGTATAATCATTTCTTTCTCAAGCTGCCATGAGACAGAATGTAAACACACAGACGAACAAACCAGCTGATACCTTGACTGTGTACTTCTTTTGTACTTCCATTTTCCTCTTGTTTTTCTTCTCCCAAGTGCTGCTGCACATCTGTTGTGCACCCCATAGTACAAGATAGAGTTATAAGTGGAGCAGCACTTGGAAGAGGAAAATGAAAGAAATACAAAAGAAGTACACAGTCAAGGGATCAGCTGGTTTGTTTGTCTGTGTGTTTACATTCTGTTTCTCTTGTGGCAGCTTAATTAAGAAATGATTAAACTCAGTGAGCAAGGTATGCTGATGGTGATAATAATAATAATAATAATAAATAATAATAATAATAATAATAATAAGAATAATAATAATAATAATAATTAATAAAGATAAAGATTTATTTCTTGTAATAATAACAATCGCTCTGGAGTGCTTTAAATGTCAGCTACGAAACCTATACAAGTTCTGCTGCACTTCTATCTTGCACTGGGATCGTCCCGCAGCTACTAAAAACAACAGACATAGCCCCGCTCCACAAAGGAGGCAGTAAAGCAATAGCAAAGAACTACAGACCAATTGCGCTAACGTCCCATATCATAAAAATCTTTGAAAGGGTTCTAAGAAGCAAGATTGCCACCCATCTTGATACCCATCAATTGCACAACCCAGGACAGCATGGGTTTAGAGCAGGTCGCTCCTGTCTGTCCCAAATACTGGACCACTACGACAAGGTCCTGGATGCTCTAGAAGATAAACAAAATGCAGAATGTTATATACACAGATTTTGCAAAAGCCTTTGACAAGTGTGACCATGGTGTAATAGCGCACAAAATGTGTGATAAAGGAATAACAGGAAAAGTTGGTAGATGGATCTATAATTTCCTAACATGTAGAACACAAAGAGTAGTAGTCAACAGAGTAAAGTCTGAGGCAGCTACTGTGAAAAGCTCTGTTCCACAAGGCACAGTACTTGCTTCCATCCTATTCCTCATCCTCATATCAGACATTGACAGGGATATAAGCCACAGTGCTGTGTCTTCCTTTGCAGATGACACCCGAATCTGTATGACAGTGTCCACCGTTGAAGACACTGCAAGACTCCAAGCAGACATAAACCAAATCTTTAAATGGGCTGCAGAAAACAATATGAAGTTCAATGATGAGAAATTTCAATTACTAAGATACGGAAAACGTGAAGAAATTAAAATCTCATCGGAGTAAAAAACTAATTCCAACCACACAATAGAGCGAAAAACTAATGTCAAAGACCTGGGAGTGATCATGTCAGAGGATCTCACCTTCAAGGACCATAACAAAGTAGCAATTGCATCTGCTCGAAAAATGACAGGATGGATAATGAGAACCTTCAAAACCAGGGATGCCAATCCCATGTAGACACTTTACAGATCGCTTGTTCTATCTAGGCTGGAATATTGCTGCACACTAACTGCACCTTTCAAGGCGGGTGAAATTGCTGACCTTGAAAATGTGCAGAGAACCTTCACCGCACGCATAAGTGCGGGAACACTTGAAGTTCCTAAACCTGTACTCTCTAGAACGCAGGCGGGAGAGATACATTATTATATACACATGGAAAATTCTCGAGGGCTTAGTACCAAACTTGCACACAAAAATCACTCCCTACGAAAGCAAAAGACTCGGCAGGCGATGTAACATCCCCCCAATGAAGAGCAGGGGTGCCACTAGCACGTTGAGGGACAACACAATAAGTGTCAGGGGCCCAAGATTGTTTAACTGCCTCCCAGCATACATCAGGGGGATTACCAACAAACCCCTGGCTGTCTTCAAGCAGGCACTGGACAGGCCCCTCAAGTCGGTACCTGATCAGCCGGGCTGTGGTTCGTACGTTGGACTGCGTGCGGCCAGCAGTAACAGCCTGGTTGATCAGGCCCTGGTCCAACAGGAGGCCTGGTCACAGACCGGGCCGCAGGGGCGTTGACCCCTGAAATTCTCTCCAGGTAGACTCCAGGTAGGTACTATGGGATACAGAATCAAGTTCAAATTTGTACAAATATGTAGTCTTGGAGACTTTAAAAGCTAGTGTACTGAGTGGCTGTAAGAAGGAGATTGAGATGCGTGACCCAAGTTCCCATACGGCATACATTTTTTTTTTCTCAACGGAGAGCCCGACGTAACTCCGAGTTGTCGGTAAACGAGTACGTCGGTAAGTGAGGAGAAGCTGTAAACTGTTATTGCAACACAAATAATTTATTTGATTTGTTTGATCTGATTTAATAAATTGCATTACTACAAATAATAAATTATTATGTTGATATATTATAAAACTGTAAAGCTTCAAAACTGTAAAACTATTATGTTTCAAGATTGTTATGTTCAAATTATGTTCAAATTTCATTGCTTAAATACTCAACTATACTTATTTTGTAAATTGCTTACTATAATTTTTACCATTTAGTCGCAAGTTAATTTTAAGCTTGCCCATAATGCTCTGCATATAAGGGGCTTTTGGCAAGTACACCCCATTCCTACAAATCCTTGTACATATTTGTATCATGTCACAATAAACTATTATTATTATAAGGGCGGTGACTGGGCCACACGCAGATTCATACAGTTTTCTCTAATGCTCGACCAGAGAAAACGTAATGTTTTCCCTCCACCGACTACCACCCCTCAATAGCATATCTTAGTGAACGAGTAACAAAGGCATGTTTATATGCTATGTAATGTGTTTCTTATACAGTCATCCCTCGGTTTTCGATTTTAATCCGTTCCAGATGGATCGGCTAAAACCAAAATCGGCGAAAACCAAAACTATTTTCCCCATAAGAAATAATGGAAATTCAATTAATCCGTTCCAGAAACCCAGAAGTTTGGAAAAAAAAAAATTTGGGGGGCCTTAAAGATAGATTTACATGCACAAATGAATGAAATGAATGTGGCACTTACCCTTACTGAAGACTGATGTTGTTGGATGGAAGAGAGATAGGAGGGGAGAGGGTAGAAACCCTAATTTTTGGAAGGGAAATCCCTCCATAAGGACTCTAGGTACCAAGTCCTCATCTGGGGTCACTTCCCTTCTTTGTCTTTTAATCCCACTAGGACCAGCTTGTGATTCACTGCACACCTGTGGCACTAAATATCTCTCCAGAGAGCTCTGTATCTGGCGGCTCTTTAAAATGTCCCTAAAATGGGACATTTGTAAAAGTAGCCAGCACGGATTGCAACATCTTTGTCAGGGTGATGTTCCTCCACAAATGATTGCACCCTACTCCACATTGCACAAATCTCCTTAATCTCTGAAGAAGGCACCTTACATCTTTCTTCCTCCACTGAAGCAATTTCCTCAGATCTGTTTTGTTGTTGTTGCAGCTCAAGCTCTTGCAGCTCTTCAGTGGTTAGATCTTCATTGTGGTCCTCCACCAACTCTTCCACATCCTCTCCATTCACTTCCAACCCCATAGAAGTCCCCAATTCCACAATACTTTCCACAACTTCCATAGGCTCATCAGGGTTAGCTTCAAACCCTTCAAAATCCCTCTCTGGGACACAATCTGGCCACAACTTTCTCCAAGCAGAGTTCATCGTCCTGGAGGTCACTCCCTGCCAAGCTTTATCTATAAGGCCTATGCAATGGAAGATATCGAAGTGAGCCTTCCAGAACTCTTTTAGGGTCAATCTAGTGTCTGAGGTTACATCAAAGCACCTTTGAAACATTGCTTTGGTGTACAGTTTTTAAAGTTTGCAATGACCTGCTGGTCCATGGGCTGGAGGAGAGAGTGGTGTTAAGAGGCAAGAACTTCACTTTTACAAATCTGAATTCCTTAGGCATTTGGTCTTCCAAGTCTTGAGGATGACCAGGAGCATTGTCCATTACCAGGAGGCACTTAAGTGGCAATTTATTCTCAATAGATATTTCTTCACACTGGGGCCAAACACTTGATTAAACCATTCCAGGAAAATTTCCCTAGTGACCCATGCCTTAGCATTAGACTTCCAAAACACACACAATTTACTCTTGTCAACACTGTATTTGTTGAACACTCTGGGATTTTCAGAGTGATCACGAGTAAAGGCTTCACTTTTAAATCCCACTAGCGTTCCCACATAAATAAGAGTTAGCCTGTCTTTCATAGGCTTGTGTCCTGACATTGCCTTTTCCTCCTGCGTGATGTAGGTCCTCCTTGGCATTTTCTTCCAAAAGAGGCCTGTTTCGTCACAATTAAACACTTGTTGGGGTTTAAATTCTTCTGCCTCTACATATTCTTTAAACTCACGCACAAATTTTTCAGCCCCATCTTTATCTGAACTGGCACCCTCACCATGCCTTACAACACTGTGTATGCCATTTCGCTTCTTGAAGTTTTCGAACCAGCCTTTGCTGGCCTTAAATTCATAAACCTCAACACTGGTTCCAGGCATTTTCTTTACAAGATCGGCATGCAACAGCCTTGCTTTTTCACATATGATGGATTGCACAACACTATCACCCGCTAGCAGTTTTTGGTTTATCCACACCAATAACAATTTCTCCATATTTTCCATTGTTTGTGATCTCTGTTTCGTTATCGTAGTCACCCCTTTCGCAACATTAGCTTCCGTGATTTCCTTTCTCTTTGCCACAATGGAACTGATGGTTGATGGGTTTTTCTTGTATATCCTGGCGAGCTCGGCAATACGTACACCACTATCATATTTTTCTATTATTTCTTTCTTCATTTCTACAGTGTTCCTCACTTTCTTTACCAAAGAAGTGGCACAAGGAGCTTTCTTTGGGCCCATGGTAACTTATTTAGTAGTCACACACAATAATCAAGGGCCAAAAACAATGAATTGTTAATAAATGTTTTGTATAAACTCCTGGGGTGATGTTCACTCAAGCATAAACAATGCTAGACTGCGTGACAATGTGCGTGAGAGGTGCATGGGTGGCGGGCCTACAGTCTTTGTATGTGCGCGGCACTGGTGGACAGGTCCCATACGGTCGGCGAAAACTAAAACAATCGGCGAAAACTAAGACAAATTTTCCCTGAAAAAAGTCGGCGAAAACCAAAATCGGCGAAAACTAGAACAAGCGAAAACCAAGGGATGACTGTATAATTTTGAAGAAAATATCATAGATGGATTAATGAAAATGTCTATATTAACATAAAATAAGACATTTAATGTGCCCAAGAGTAAGTCACGAACGTATGAGCGGCCCAGGTGGATGCGTCTGGTACGGACGATTTCCGAGTGGATGTACAAAATCCGGGGTAAAATTTCGCCAAAAAAAGTGCTAGAAATCTGAATTGCTCGATTTCCGCACCAGACGAAAACCGGGGGTCCACTGTATATGGACAAATATACTAGCTCCCCTTAAATCAGAGATAATCACGTTCAACACTACTGACCACTACCCCACCTTCCTCAGACCCTGATCTACCACGAGGCCTGGTCTCAGACCGGGCCGCGGGGGTGTTGACCCCTGAAACTCTAAGTATACTCCAGGTATCTCCAGGATACAACCCACACCAGTCGGCTAACACCCAGGCACCCATTTTACTGGTAGGTGAACATGGATAGCAGGTGTCCTATGGAAAAACGTCCTAATGTTTTCCAGCCGTACTGGGGGATTGATCCCGAACATCGGTGTGTGAGCTGAGTGTGCTAGCAATCAAGCTACAGGACACCTTCGTCCTGAAGCACTTTCTTGATAGTTGCAACAGGACCCATAGACATAATACTAGGGACAAAAATGTCTAATAAACCCATTGTGCAACTTGACCTTAGTAAAAATTCAATGTACGTATATAAAAGAGCCCAAAATATGGAACTCTCTGCCAGAAATCTCCAGAGCCACTGTCTTCAAAACTACCGTTAAAAAACATCTTATCTCCATAACATATCCAAATATAAGCTAAATATGAAAAAACTATATAGAATCAATATTCTCATTGTCAAAATCATATGAAAAAAAATATACATTCTTTTCTCAATATCTGTAATCCTCACAACCATTAAAATATTGAATGTTTTCACATTATGTCAATATGCTATTACTCACATTAACGAGGCTCGGTCACGGACTGGGTCATGGGGGCGCTGACCCCTGAAACCCCCTCCAGGTATATCTATAATCATAATCCAACCTGTAACGTTAAGTTTTCCCGAAATGCTCTGCATATTAAGGGGCTTTCTGCATGCATACCTAAATGTCATTCACCTCTGTACATTGTATCATGCTGAAATAGAGACTCTTTAATAGACATGTGGCTCCTCCTGCATGACAGAATGATAGATGGACTGACTGGTGTCAGTCTCTGTCAGTCTTAAGTCAAAAAAGTTCAGCTGAAGTTCTTTTCGTATTATTGTTCTCAAACTGCTGACTGACAATCCAAGACTAATCTGCTCCCTCTTTGAAGACATAACTTCGACCAGCCTAGCATGGGCCAATAAGCCTACTACTATAGAGTTTCTTCATTCTTTTTTGGCATGTACACCTCATAACATCTCATAACAAATTGTAACTCTTTGTATCATGTCCAAATAAACTACTATTTATTATTATTATTGATATCCCTCAAGTAAAAATTAAAAAAGAAGCCAGAAGGGTTCACACTTATTTAGATATGTCTCTTTATCACTCACCTATTTTCCGACGATTAGCAGTCTTCTCCTTTCCACCATCGATGAGATTTGTAATTTCTTCCTTGTTGAAGCTGCATTTTAAGCGTTCCTTCCTGAGGTCATCAACACAGTGTTGAGCTGGGGCAGCCATCATCTTGTTTACCTTCTGCTCCGCCACCACAGACATCACAAGTATAATTATTAAAAGCTACTCATCCACTCATCGATACACTTATACTCACACACAAGTATAAATTTGGTAAATTTGGTAATTTCTTTTAAATGCAATATAATTAATTTATAAATGTGTTTATACAGATGGTCCACCTTCTTCTTGTAGGTTCGCCGGTACGTCCGGCCCGGGTCTTCTCCAAATGGTGACCCGGCCAGGATGGTCCACCTCTAACTTTGTAGCATGCCAAGACGTTACCATTCTCATTTTCATTACTACTACATTGTATAATATTAAGGTATTAAATGGACCCCAATGGAAATAAGTCACTCTGTGTGACTTTTTTGGGTTATCCTAGGTTTTCTACACATATGCTGCTATGTATGATAATCTATGTAACTGTATTTGTGTATACCTGAATAAACTTACTTACTTACAGTTACATAGATTATCATACGTAGCAGCATATGTGTATAGAACCTAGGATAACCCAAAAAAATCAGAGTGAATTTCCATGCCTAGCATGCCCAGGCATGCTAGGCATGCTAACGGCCATCTTTGTATAATTATTGTCTTTAAATGTAAAACATACATCGTAATTTTTAAAGAGAAATAAATCATCTTGAATCTTGAATTGGGGTCCTTTTAATACCTTATTATTATACTATAAAGGATATAATATCTTATTATTATACTATAAAGGAGGTATACTAGGAATAAAGTTAAGTGAGTTATTTATATTTATGTGTTAGCTAAAAAAAATTAAAAAAAAAAATTCTCCTGATACTCAACAGGCGTCCTCCTCGACAGAGAGGCACAGTTCGCCAGATCCAGTTGCATGATGGGTCTGGAGTTTACCTGGAGTTTACCTTCTACATACATAAAACTCTACATGCTAATATCAACCCTCCGCTCAAAATTCTCCTCAACAACTTTAATAGGTCCCACGACCACGACACAAGACACAGATCACTATTTGACATACCCCGAATCCATACTAACCAATGTAAAAATTCTATGCACATAAAGGGCCCCAGAATCTGGAATTCATTACCAGTAAATATTAAGTTAACCTTGTCGGAAAATCAATTCAAGACTCTTCTCAAAAATCACCTACTCACCCTAAACTAAATACTCATACTGTAACAAACTTTCAAACCCAATGTTATTTTACTTAAGATAATCTCAATTTTATATGTCATCCTCCTTAACACTTGTTGCAATTTCATATCATCATATTGTCATTTAAAATATTATAGTATCATCATTTTAATTTGAAATAAAATATATAACTAGAAGAAACTCAATAATTTTTTCTAGTATTGTTATTATACTAGTATAGCATCAACATATTGTAACTTGAATTAAAATATACAACTAGATTAAACTCAACCAATTTCTCTTGTATTGTCTTTTAATAGTATGTATAATCATATTATAATTTTAAATAATACAGAACTAGAATAAACTCAATCAATTTCTCTAGCATTAAGTACTTAGTGAATAAGTCTTTAGAATAAGCTGCCCCTAATGCCATGGCATGCCAGTGGCTCTCCTTGCATTACAGTTTTATAATTGTAACTACCAATTAACAATGTACACTTGTATCATGCATCGAAATAAAAATATTATTATATTATTATTATTATTATTATCTCTTATGTGGGTCTCTGTGAAAGCCGCAAACATAGCATTTGACTCTGTAAGCAGTCCACGAATGTAATGTATCTTGTTGTTTGTTGCTGGCTCTAGACCCTGTATATTTGCAAAGATGAATGTCGTTGGATTGGTGGTATGGGGGGTCTTTTTTTCCTGGCACTAATATCTGTTGTGTTGGAGTGGAGGCCATTGACTGTGATTCCACTCCAGAAATGATTGCAGTTGGTGTACGATTTCTGTCATTTCCTGCCAGCTTTTTTTCCTTCCTGGTACTAAAAAACCTCTCTCTCTGGATTTTTAGATTTTGCCACCGAAGTGGCTAGTTTATTGTGCACCCCATATCCATCCTGTGGACGGTAGCGCAATAGCATATGGATACACAAAAGGCCTAGGCACTAGGCCCCAAAGGGGTTAACAATTGTACATTTGGGTTTATATCTACATTTCAATTATCTGTTGCAAGCAGGTATCTTATTTCATGAATAAGATATCTTGACATGTCACATAGGTTATTATATTGTCTATCTCTATATTCCTCAATAAGTGCACAATTAAGCACATAGTGTTCAAGACAGTGACCATATGCCTGATCACATAATTTGCATTTAGTTTGATCATCATCTGTGTCTCCCAAACTGTCAGAAGTACCTGTAGCCAAGCTTAAGCCTGGCCACTACAACATCAGTCAGTCTGTTCACATTGCAAGTTGCTCCACAAAAAATGCCCATCTGTGCTCGCATTATCATGAGCACAGATAGGCACGTTCATGGAAATTAATTTGGATTTATATCTACAGTTCACTTATCTGTTACAAGCAAATTTAGGAAATTTGCTTAGAATAAGTGGTATCCTACCATCACTAATAAGATATCTTGACATGGCACATAGGTTATTATACTGTCTATCTCTATATTCCTCAATAAGTGGACAATTCAGCACATAGTGTTCAAGACAGTGACCATATGCCTGATCACATAATTTGCATTTAGTTTGATCATCATCTGTGTATCTCCCAAACTGCCAGAAGTACTTGTAGCCAAGCCGAAGCCTGGCCACTACAACATCAGTCAGTCTGTTCACATTGCAAGTTGCTCCATAAACATACTTATCTACATTCATGTTATCATAGTGGGTTATAGATCTACTCAGGCTTCTAACTGCATTCCTATAGCTATCATTTTCATTATTTATTTCTCTCCTAATATTATTCCTAATGCTAGACACAGATATACCAAAGTTATATTCTACATTCTCCTTATGGGTGCTCTTCTTGGCTAACATATCAACTTTATCATGAAGGAGTAATCCAATGTGTGACGGAATCCATAGCAAATGTACTTTAATTCCTTTGTCCCGGATTTTTTAGTATCTATACCTGGCTTCTCCAATGAGCATGCTGTTAGAGTCATTATATGAGTCAAGAGCCTTCAATGATGACATAGAATCAGTAATGATGATAGAGTCAAGCTCAGTGTCGTAAGTTAGCTTTAGTGCCATAAGGATTGCAAACAATTCAGTTTGCAGTGTAGACGCCCAGTTGTTAATTCTTATGCCTAGTTCAAAAAATTATTATTGTTCTTAACTAGGAGGTGGCAACCAGAGCAGATGCAGCCCTGCCAGAAGACTCCTGTTTAGATCCATCAGTGTATATAACTTGAGATAACTTATTACTACCAGCTAGGCGATAAATTTCTTCTTGAGCAGTTGCTTTAACAAGTGATTTAAGGAAGGGATTACTAGCAATGAGCTTCTTGGGAGGGACTTGCAGGTATGTGATATTAAATGAACACATCTTCCATGGAGGGTGAAATGCTCTTGTTGCCTACAGTGATACAATTCATGCAGGTTGTAAAACTTAATGTAATTGCATGTTTTCACAATCCATTTAGATCTGTGAGTATTTACTTCTAGACATTTAGTAAGATTCATTGTGACAGTGTCTGGTTCATTTCTTAACATTCTAATACCAAGTACAGTGTTAATCTCAACAATCCTATCACTGATACTAGTAATACCAAGCTCCTTCCTCATATTAAGAACCTTTGTAGATTTGGGACAGCCAAGAATAATTCTGAGAGCTTCATTTTGCATTAACTCCAAGGGTCGGAGAGAACTTTCTCGAGTTAATATCAACATGGGAGCAGCATAATCAATTAAGGACCTAATATAGGCTATGTACATCATTCTCGCGATTCTCACATTAGCACCATAGTTGGGGTTGTATCCAGCAACAGCTTTAAGAGCATTTAGTCTATCTTTGCATTTTTTATTTAGTTGTTTTATAGTAGATTTGGTAAAGGGTACATCTACACCAAGATATCTGTAAGTTTTAACGTAGCTAATGTTTTCACCCTGCAAATAGATGGGTGGGGGATGTCGTTTGCTTGTTAATATCTTTGTTTTAGAGGAAGATATTATGAGGCCTAGTCGATTACAAATTGCTTGAACTTCATTAAGAACGGAACTCATCTTTTTATACCCTGTTGTATGGATCATGATGTCATCAGCATAGCTTATAGCTATATGTTTAGGTGAGGCAGGTAGAGCATTTAGGAGGGCATTAATCAGAATATTAAATAGCATGGGACTGAGAACTCCTCCCTGCGGTGTACCTAGGGACATTTCTTTAGACTCGCTTCTAAAGCCTTGGTAGAGGACAGAGGATACTCTGTTTGACAGGTATCCTATTATCCAGCAGAGTAGGCTACCACCAATATTCATTTTGGCTAGTTCATGTAGTATAACAGTTCTGTTCGCTGGAGTGGCTGTGGCTACCCAGGTTTTGCCATGGTCTGGATGTTCTGTGCCGTCTTGTACCCTTTAGGTGGTATGCCTGGCAATATAAGTTATAGCACTGTCTTTCCTGAACTGATGAGTGGCACATTTCAGGGTGGAAAAGCTTACAGGACGGGAGGTTGCATTTTCCTGTTTTCATATGGCCACGGGATTTTCTGGGGTGATCATAATTGCATGTCCCATCTGATTTCCCAGATATTCTATGCCTGCAGATACCAAGTGCATAATATTCACACAGGCCTGGTTTCCGTTTGTCCTGTTTTTTTGGTGACTGTGTTCCCCATTGTATTCCCTATTGGTGGGTGTGTTCCTGTCTCGTTTCTATCTTCAGCACTAGTGCTAACAATGGA
>WNWK01028234.1:0-25580 GCA_009830355.1 Cherax destructor | reverse complement strand
ACTTACAATATTATACTTACATAAATGTACGATTTCCGGGGTTTACGAAACTCGGGGTCCACTGTAAATATTTATACAGTGGACCCTCGGTTAACGAAAAAAATTCATTGCAGAAGCCTGCTCAAGTGCCATTACCGAACGAATTTACGTCCTTAAGAAATAATGTCATGTAGGTTAGTCTATTTCAGACCCCCAAAACTACACTTCCACAAGAACTTACAAAATTATACTTACATAATTGCACGATTTCCGGGGTATTCGTTAACCGAGGGTCCACTGTATATATATTTATATATATATATTTATATATATATTTATATATATATTTATATATATATTTATATATTTTTTTTTTTTTTATTAACACATCGGCCGATTCCCACCAAGGCAGGGTGGCCCGAAAAAGAAAAACTTTCATCATCATTCACTCCATCACTGTCTTGCCAGAAGGGTGCTTTACACTACAGTTATAAAACTGCAACATTAACACCCCTCCTTCAGAGTGCCGGCACTGTACTTCCCATCTCCAGAACTCAAGTCCGGCCTGCCGGTTTCCCTGAATCCCTTCATAAATGTTACTTTGCTCACACTCCAACAGCACGTCAAGTATTAAAAACCATATGCCTCCATTCACTCCTATCAAATACGCTCACAATGCTTGCTGGAAGTCCACGCCCTCGCACACAAAACTTCCTTTACCCCCTCCCTCCAACCTTTCCTAGGCCGACCCCTACCCCGCCTTCCCTCCACTACAGATTTATACCCCTCGAAGTCACTCTGTCTCGTTCCATTCTCTCTACATGTCCAAACCACCTCAACAACCCCTCCTCAGCTCTCTGGACAATCGTTTTGGAAATCCCGCACCTCCTCCTAATTTCCAAACTCCGAATTCTCTGCATTATATTCACACCACACATTGACCTCAGACATGACATCTCCACTGCCTCCAGCCTTCTCCTCGTTGCAACATTCATCACCCATGCTTCACACCCATATAAGAGCGTTGGTATAACTATACTCTCATACATTCCCCTCTTTACTTCCATGGACAAGGTTCTTTGTCTCCACAGACTCCGAAGTGCTCCACTCACCCTTTTCCCCTCATCAATTCTATGATTCACCTCATCCTTCATAGACCCATCCGCCGACATGTCCACTCCCAAATATCTGAATACATTCACCTCCTCCATACTCTCTCCCTCCAATCTGATATCCAATCTTTCGTCACCTATTCTTTTGTTATCCTCATCACCTTACTCTTTCCTATATTCACTTTCAATTTTCTTCTTTTACACACCCTACCAAATTCATCCACCAACCTCTGCAGCTTCTCTTCAGAATCTCCCAAAAGCAGTGTCATCAGCAAAAAGCAACTGTGACAACTCCCACTTTGTATTTGCTTCTTTATCTTTTAGCCCAACACCTCTTGCCAAGACCCTCACATTCACTTCTCTTACAACCCCATCTATAAATATATTGAACAACCACGGTGACATCACACATCCTTGTCTAAGGCCCACTTTTACTGGGAAATAGTCCCTTCCCTCCTACACACTCTAACCTGAGCCTCACTATCCTCATAAAAACTCTTCACTGCTTTCAGTAACCTTCCTCCTATTCCATACACCTGCAACATCTGCCACATTGCCCCCCTATCTACCCTATCATACGCCTTTTCCAAATCCATAAATGCCACAAAAACATCTTTACCCTTATCCAAATACTGTTCACCTATATGTTTCACTGTAAACACTTGGTCTACACACCCCCTACCTTTCCTAAAGCCCCCTTGTTCATCTGCTATCTTGCTTTCTGTTTTACTCTTAATTCTTTCAATAATAACTCTACCATACACTTTACCAGGTACACTCAACAGACTTATTCCCCTATAATTTTTGCACTCTCTTTTGTCCCCTTTGCCTTTATACAAAGAAACAATACACGCTATCTGCCAATCCCTAGGTACCTTACCCTCTTCCATACATTTATTAAATAATAGCACCAACCACTCCAAAATTATATCCCCACCTGCTTTTAACATTTCTATCTTTATCCCATCAATCCCAGCTGCCTTACCCCTTTCATTCTACCCACTGCCTCACGAACTTCCCTACACCCACAACTGGCTCTTCCACACTCCTACAAGATGTTATTCCTCCTTGCCCTACACACGAAATCACAGCTTCCCTGTCTTCATCAACATTTAACAAATCCTCAAAATATTCTCTCCATCTTCCCGATACCTCTAACTCTCCATTTAATAACTCTCCTCTCCTATTTTTAACTGTCAAATCCATTTGTTCTCTAGGCTTCCTCAACTTATTAATCTCATTCCAAAACTTTTTCTTATTTTCAACAAAATTTGCTGATAACATCTCACCCACTCTCTCATCTGCTCTCTTTTTACATTGCTTCACCACTCTTTTAACCTCTCTTTTTCTCTCCATATACTCTTCCCTCCTTGCATCATTATATATATATTTATATATATATTTATATATTTATTTATTTATTTATTTATTTATTTTGTTTTTAATTATTTTCCATGAATATTTTTTTGTGGAACGGATTAATTGTATTTACATTATTTCTTATGGGAAATAATGGTTCGAATTTCGTAAACTTCATGTTAAGTAATAGCTCCTGGAACGGATTAATTACGATACTCGGGGGTCCACTGTACAACAAAATAGTCTGAGAATGGAATACCTCTATATGAAACTGGAAGGTCATGTACTGCTGACTGCACAAAAATCTGCCTGCTCATTGCCTTGAACATCAACATGACCAGGGACCCAGGGTATGAGGTGAATTAAATTTTTTGATAGCTTACAAAGCACTAAGGGTTTCCAAGACTACCACAGATGTTGAGGTAGCCCAGGACGCAATACAGATACAGTGGTCCCTCGACTAACGTAATTAATCCGTTCCAGGAGCTAGTTCTTAACACGAAAAATTCGTAATTCGAAACCTTATTTCCCATAAGAAATAATGCAAATACAATTAATCCGTTTCCACCCAAAAATTTTCACCAAAAATTCATTTTTTTAAAGAATAAATACTATAGTTTTACATACAGAAAACAATGAGAAATAAATATAAAGCACTAATTATAATGGACAAATGAACACTTAAATAAGTTTTACCTTTATTGAAGACTCTTGTTGGCGTATGAGAGTTTGTTTGGAGAGAGGACAAAATAGTCCTTCAATATGACAATAATATCAACTCTACAGCTTATTTATCTAGCACAATTCATCTAATATGACATAATAAACAATATTAATAACATAGAAACATGATATAAACTCTAGAATGAATAAAACATGTCATTACAATGTAAGACTGGTGGTAGTGTGTTTGTTGTTGTTGGTTATGAGGGCCACTGACCATAAGCCGTGGTGGGTGGCAGCAGCTGGCCATCCCTATTCACACAAAACAATGTGCATAATTTATAACTAAGAAACATTTACACTTTAATTTATAAATAAGAAATATTTACACTTTAATTTATAAATAAGAAATATTCACATTTATATAAATAAGAAATACTTTCACTTACCTTGGAGAGATGGTGGCAGATGACGGCGCTCTTCTCAGTGTCCCTATATAATTTCAAACAACATTGTAGAAGTTAAGTTTTGTGTCGTCATTTTCTATCAATTAATCGCTTAATTTACTTAAGTAAGTAGGTTTATTCAGGTATACACAAATCCATACATATCATACATAGCAGCATAAGTGTAGAAAACCTAGGATAACCCAAAAAAGTCAAGACAGAGTGACTTATTTCCATTGCTACACTTTATCACTGGCTGGTGCTATAGCCTTTATCGACTTGTGAAGCTTCTTTGGACCCATGGTGACTTATTTCACAGTGACAATCACTGAACCAGCAATAAACACAACAAAAGTATTGTGAATGTTTGAAAGAGTGCGCTGGGTAATGTTCTCTCAATAGTAAACAATGCTAGACTGGCGTCCTGCGCAGGCGTGGGGCAGGCGGACAGGTCTGGTACATTACACTACACGAGTAAATGTATGCTACACGAGAAAAATATTTTGCGAAAAAAACTTACGTTACACGATTTTTACGTTATATGGAGCTTACGTTAGTCGGGGTTCCACTGTAATTGCTATGAGAACTGCATACAGTTCAGCTGCGAAAATGCTAGCTGAGTCTAATAAATGACCTCACACAACACTGTCCAGGAACAATACTATAAACCCAACACCATCAGAGGATTTAGATCCATCAGTGTACACTGCATTCGCTAATCAATGGCATGAGAATAAGACGAAGTGGTTGAGAATAAGGGAGCGGGAAGCAAGTGTAGGTATTTGAGGTTTTGTGCATGGCAGTGGGGAAGAACATACATAAACTGTTAGAACCTCCCAATGGAAAAGAGAAAAATTAGATGCTAGATGAACATATAAAGGGGGCAATTGAAGAGAAGCCAAGAGCGAGTGAAGAAGATCGTGAAAGTCATGAGAGTGGACAAAATAATGGAGGCAATGGGCATCATGTCAATTGTTCAATGATGAAACATTCACCTCTGCATATAGGTTCTCGACAGGGGAGGAAAGAAAAGCACCTAGAAATAAACAATCTCTGATGATGAACGGGATCAAGTTTAAAAAGAGTTGCAGGAGGCCGCAGAATATATCTGGTCGCCATAGTCTAGTTTCGATAAAATCAGGGCAAAAAAAGGTCAAAAATATGGAACTCCTTATCAGAATATTCTAAAAATTCCCTATATGCTAAATATTAAAAAATGTAAAAAATGCCTTCTTAATCTTACATAATTCATCTGCTTGTCCAGCTGATACTTTGCAATCATATGTTGCACTCTGTCTCTAACATCTCTCCTTTAACCCTTTGACTGTTTTGGTCGTATATATACGTCTTACGAGCCACTGTTTCGGACGTATACATACTCAAAAATTCTAGCAGCTTCAAATCAAGCGGGAGAAAGCTGATAGGCCCACATATGAGAGAATGGATCTGTGTGGTCAGTGCGCGCTGTATAAAAAAAATCCTGCAGCACGCAGTGCATAATGAGAAAAAAAAACTCTGACTGTGTTTTTGGATTAAAACACCGATTTTGATGTGTATTTTCTTATAGTATTTATGGTTGTATTCTCTTTTTTGTGGTCTCATTCGATAGAATGGAAAACATACTACAGAAAAAGAGATGATTTTGATTAGTTTCATGATGAAAACGACCTTGAAATTAAGCTCAAAGTAGGGGAAATGTTTTTGATTTTTGTCAATGTTCAAGAGTAAACAAATCACATCACGCGTCTAATACACATCAACTGATGAGTCTAATGTTCTTTCACTAGTGCACTGATATGATTTATACCATTTTACAATAATGCAATAGTCTGCATAACAGTAAATTTTCTATTTTTTGTGTGAATAAAAAATCAAAATAGAAAGCAAGAGTAATATAAGAGGGGCCTAAAGACGTGACTAATGAACAGATAACATCTTATTTTAGTGCCAGGAATGTCTGCATTGTTTATTCTGGATCCTATTTTGAAATTGACAACTTTTTTATTTTGCATGAAATTGGCCAAATTGCCAATTTCTGACCACTTTATTGGGTAGCTGAAATCGGTAAATTGGTGGTTTTTTGTACTCAATCAATAGAACAAGTGGAGTTCTAAAGAAATAGCTATGAGTTTGGTCGACTGGAACAATGGAATTGGCATAAAATAGGGCTCAAAGTCTGCGAAATTGCCGATGCATATATATCGCCGAGATCACTAAGTTTGCGAGAGAGTAATTCCGTAAGTTTTCCATCAAATTTCATACTTTTGGTGTCATTACCATAGGGAAAAGATTCGCTATCATTTCATAAAAATGTTTTTTTTTTCGAAAATTTTGCGACAAAAGGAGATACCTCAGGATTAGGGGTTGTGACAGTTAAAGGGTTAAAGGGTCCAGAGGCCAAATTTCAATTTGCGTGCCAGGGTCCAAGAAATTGTGAAAAAAAAAAAAATTCTTACAGAATTAACCCTTTCGGGGTTTTGGTCGTACTAGTACGTCTTACGCACTGGGGTTATTGACGTACTAGTACGCCTATATTCTAACGCCCTCAAATCAAGCAGAACAGAAACAGGCTGTTAGGCCTAGATGTGAGAGAATGGGTCTGTGCGATCAGTGTGCGCAGTATAAAAAAATTCCTGCACCCCACAGTGCATAATGAGGAAAAAAAAACTCTGACCGTGTTTTTGGTTTAAAACAGCGACTTTGCAGTCTATTTTCGTATGGTATTTATGCTTGTATTCTCGTTTTCTTAGTCTCATTTTATAGAATTGATGATATATTACAGAAATAGAGATCATTTTGACTGGTTTCACGATGACAAGTACCTTGAAACTGAGCGCAAAGTAGCGAAAATGTTCGATTTTGGCCGATGTTCAGGAGTAAACAAATCACACCATGCGTCCAATACACATCAACTGGAGAGTCTAATATTCTTGCACAAGTGCGCTGATATTATTTATACCATTTTTACAGTGATGCAGTTGTATACATAACAGTAAATCTTCTATTTTTTGAGAGAATAAAAATTCAAAATGGAAAGCAAAAGTAATGTAAGAGGGGCCTGGAGACGTGACTAATGAACAGAGAAGATGTTATTTTAGTGCCAGGAATGTCTGCCTTGTTTATTATGGACCCTATTTTGAAATTGGCATCGTTTGAAATTTGTGTGAAATTGGCCAAATTGCCATTTTCTGACTACTATTTTGGGTAGTTAAAATTGGTAAATAGGCAGTTTCTTGTACTCAATCGATAGAAGAAATGGAGTTCTAGCGAAATAGCTATAATTTTAGTAGACTGAAACATTGGAATGTGCCGAAAATAGGGCCCAAAATGGGCGAAATCGCCGATGCGTAAGTGTCATGGCTACCGCTAACTTCGCGAAAGCATAATTCTGTTAGTTTTTGATCAAATTTCATAATGTTTGTGGCGTTATGATCAGAAAAAGATTCTCTATCATTCCATAAGAAAAAATAATTTTTTTTTTTTAAATTCGTGGACCCTGAGAACGAGTTTCAGAGAGACCCCTTGGACCCCCAAAGGGTTAAAGATAATAATTTTGTGAAGGTAATGAAATAAAAAAAAAGTTCAAATCAGTAGTTACGGAGATATAGAGTCATGAAGTTGATCCTCAATAACTGGGTGGTGGCAACATCGGCGACATCCGTAAAGTTGCATTTTTTTATTTTACATTTTTGTTACTTTTTTCTTTTCTGATATTTTTTTTCCAGTAACTTTTGTGGCCTGTCAGACCAATATAATGTATAATTGAACACTCATTGTATTTAACACAATAACCGAACTGATTTGTTTATCATTATATTGCTTACAAAACTTGTTTACAAGTTTATTGTAAACAAAATAATGTGAAAATATTAGTGCAGTATTGTGTTGAATACAACGGTACCATATAGTACCATATGGTACAATGTATCATATGGTGCAATGTACCATATGCTACAATGTACCATATGGTACCCTGTACCATAGTACAGGGTACTATATGGTACAGGGTACCATATGGTACAGATACAGGGATCACAATGGAAATAAGTCACCCTGACTTTTTTGGGTTATCTTAGGATCTTTCACATATGCTGTTGCATTGGGCTGGAGCAGCGTGCTGCATGCTCGTGGCACCATATGGTACCTTTATATTCAACACAACCGCACTAATATTTTCATCATTATTTTGTTTACAATAATTGTTTACAACAAAAAATATGCAAAAATGTTGTATATTAGTAAAGTTCTATTACATATTTACAAATGTACAGTGACTGGACATGTTCCTAGAGGTGGATGATGAAGCGCTTTGTGTTGGAAACTGCTGCGTCAGTGCCTTAAGACCTCACACTCACTGCTCAGTCTAAGCTAGTGCCTCCCTCCACCATCATCACTTACTGACACCATATGGTACAGGGTACCATATGGTGTCAGTAGTGTTACTGAATCAGTACCACTACTGACAATGGTACAGGGTACCATACAGTACAGGGTACCATAAGGTACAGGGTACCATAAGGTACAGGGTACCATACAGTACAGGGTACCATATGGTACAGACACAGGGATCCCTATGGAAATAAGTCACCCTGACTTTTTTGGGTTATTCTAGGATCTTTCCACATATGCTGCTATGTATGATAATCTATGTATGTACAGTGGTCCCTCGTGTTTCGGTGATTCTGTATATCGGTGAATTCGTGTTTCGAGCCCTTTTTTCGGTAAATGTTTCTCTCGTGTAGAGGCCATTCCCTTGTGTAGCAGTTCGTACCAGACCTGTCCGCCTGCCCACACTTGCGCGCCAGTCTAGCGTTGTTTACCATTATGAGAACATTACCCAGTGCGCTCTTTCAAACATTTCACAATAAATTTACTCTGTTTATTGCTGGTTTAGTGATTGTCACTGTGAAATAAGTCACCATGGGTCCAAAGAAGCTTCCTAGTGGCACCCCAGTGGTAGCAGGCATGCAGGGAGTGTAGCATTCATGCAGGGAGTGTAGCATTCATGCAGGGAGTGTAGCATTCATGCAGGGAGTGTAGCATTCATGCAGGGAGTGTAGCAGGCATGCAGAGAGTGAAGACTTCATGCAGGGAGTGTAGCATTCATGTAGGGAGTGTAGCAGGCATGTAGGGAGTGAAGCATTCATGCAGGGAGTGTAGCATTCATGCAGGGAGTGTAGCAGGCATGCAGAGAGTGAAGAATTCATGCAGGGAGTGTAGCATTCATGCAGGGAGTGTAGCATTCATGCAGGGAGTGTAGCATTCATGCAGGGAGTGTAGCAGGCATGCAGAGAGTGAAGAATTCATGCAGGGAGTGTAGCATTCATGTAGGGAGTGTAGCAGGCATGTAGGGAGTGAAGCATTCATGCAGGGAGTGTAGCAGGCATGCAGAGAGTGAAGAATTCATGCAGGGAGTGTAGCATTCATGCAGGGAGTGTAGCATTCATGCAAGGAGTGAAGCATTCATGCAGGGAGTGTAGCATTTATGCAGGGAGTGTAGCAGGCATGCAGGTAGTGTAGCAGGCATGTAGGGAGTGTAGCAGGCATGTAGGGAGTGTAGAAGGCATGCAAGGAGTGTAAGCAGGCATGCAGGGAGTGTAGCAGGCATGCAGGGAGTGTAGCAGGAAGGCAGGGAGTGGGGATTCCCTTCCAAACACTAACACCCTCCCCCTGTCCTCCAGATGCCAGCAACTCTCTTCAATAAAGGTAAGTACAGTGGACCCTCGGTTAAAGGCCGTAATCCGTTCCAGAAGCTTGGCCTTAAACCGAAATGGCCTTTAACCGAAATAATATTCCCCATAAGAATTAATGTAAATACAATTAATCCGTTCCAGACAAAAATATTCAAAAAACAAACAAAAAAATTAACAGTTAAATCAGTATTACATACCTTTATTGAAGACTAATGCTGGCTTCTGGAAGATAGGGAGGAGGAAAGAGGGAGGAGTTAGTATTTGGAAGGGTAATCCCCCTCCATAAGGACTTCAGGTAGCAAAGCTCTCTCTGTGGTCTTTTAATGCCACTAGGATCAGCTTGAGAGTCACTCCACCAACTACACTCTCTGCATGCCTGCTACACTCCCTGCATGTCAGCTACACTCCCTGCATGCCTGCTACTCTCCTTGCCTCTATGCCTGCCTGCCTTGAATTCTATCATGTTTCTCACTTTATTTACCAAAGGAACTTTACTAAGAACTTTCCTTGGGGCCATGGTGACTTATTTTGCAGTTGCACTTTATAAATAACCACCAAAAACAATGGATTATAGCAAAATGTTTGGATGAATGAGCAGAAGCTTCCTCACGCACCGAGAGACACAGGCAAACTGAAGCACAAGCGGCCCCAGCCGGCGGACGGACGCATCCTATACGGCCTTTAACCAAAAAACGGCCTCTAACCGGGAGCCGAAAAACCGGCCTCTAACCGAGTTGGCCTTTAACCGGAATGGCCTTTAACCAAGGGTCCACTGTAAATGTTATTTATTATTCTGTTGTAGTATTTATTATGTATGCATTTCTAATTACATATGTGTTAATAATGTTGTTTTGTGTATGTAGAACTATAATTAAAATGTATTTTTTGTGAATATTTTTGGGTGGAACGGATTAATTGTATTTACATTATTTTTTATGGGAAATAAGGTTTCGACTTTCGAGCAATTCGTGTTAAGGCCTAGCTCCTGGAACAGATTATGACCTTTAGTCGAGGGACCACTGTAACTGTATTTGTGTACACCTGAATAAACTTACTCAAGCGCATGTGGAGTCGTAAGTAAGTTTATTCAGGTATACAGTCATCCCTTGGTTTTCGATTTTAATCTGTTCCAGATGGATCGGCTAAAACCAAAATCGGCGAAAACCAAAACTATTTTCCCCATAAGAAATAATGGAAATTCAATTAATCCGTTCCAGAAACCCAGAAGTTTGGAAAAAACAAATTTTGGGGGGCCTTAAAGATACATTTACATGCACAAATGAATGAACTCTATGTGGCACTTACCTTTATTGAAGACTGATGTTGCTGGATGGAAGAGAGGGAGGAGTGGAGAGGGAAGAGACTCTATTTTTTGGAAGGGGAATCCCCTTCCATAAGGAATTTAGGTACCAAGTCCTTATCTGGGGTCACTTCCCTGCATGCCTGCTACACTCCCTGCATACCTGCTACACTCCCTGCATACATGTTACACTCCATGCATACCTGCTACACTCCCTGCATACCTGCTACACTCCCTGCATACCTGCTACACTCCCTGCATACCTGCTACACTCCCTGCATACCTGCTACACTCCCTGCATACATGCTACACTCCTTGCATACATGCTACACTCCCTGCATACATGCTACACTCCCTGCATACATGCTACACTCCTTGCATACATGCTACACTCCCTGCATACCTGCTACACTCCCTGCATACCTGCTACACTCCCTGCATACATGCCACACTCCCTGCATACATGCTACACTCCCTGCATACATGATACACTCCCTGCATACATGCTACACTCCCTACATACATGCTACACTCCCTGCATACCTGCTACACTCCCTGCATACATGCTACACTCCCTGCATACCTGCTACACTCCCTGCATACATGCTACACTCCCTGCATACATGCTACACTCCCTGCATACATGCTACACTCCCTGCATACATGCTACACTCCCTGCATACCTGCTACACTCCCTGCATACCTGCTACACTCCCTGCATACCTGCTACACTCCTTGCATACATGCTACACTCCCTGCATACCTGCTACACTCCCTGCATACCTGCTACACTCCCTGCATACATGCCACACTCCCTGCATACATGCTACACTCCCTGCATACATGCTACACTCCCTGCATACATGTTACACTCCCTACATACATGCTACACTCCCTGCATACCTGCTACACTCCCTGCATACATGCTATACTCCCTGCATACCTGCTACACTCCCTGCATACATGCTACACTCCCTGCATACATGCTACACTCCCTGCATACATGCTACACTCCCTGCATACATGCTACACTCCCTGCATACCTGCTACACTCCCTGCATACATGCTACACTCCCTGCATGCCTGCTACACTCTTAAACTCCATCGTGTTTCTCACTTTCTTTACCAAAGGACTGGCACTAGGAGTTTTCTTTGGGCCCATGGTAGCTTATTTAGTAGTCACACACAATAATCAAGGGCCAAAAACAATGAATTGTTAATAAATGTTTTGTATGAACTCCTGGGGTGATGTTCAATCAAGCATAAACAATGCTAGTCTGCGTGACAACGTGCGTGGGAGGTGCTGGGGGGTGCGTGGGTGGCGGGCCTACGGCCTTTGTATGTGCGCAGCATTGGTGGACAGGTCCCATACGGTCGGCGAAAACTAAGACAATCGGCGAAAACTGAGACAAATTTTCCCCGAAAAAAGTCAGCGAAAACCAAAATCAGCGAAAACTGGGACAATCGAAAACCGAGGGATGACTGTACACAAATACAGTTACAGTGGACCCTCGGATTAAGTAGGCGTTGGATTACATAAAATTTGGAATAAGTTACCTTTATCCGTAAAAATATTGGTTCGGTATAAGTTGATCCGCTCGGAATAAGTAATTCGTCCTGGACGCGTACGCATGGCCCGGACGGCCCAACACTCCATCCAGAGTCAGTGTGCCATTGTTTACCAGCAAGTGACAGCCACCCACGCATTCATACCATACATTTTGTCATTATTCCATTGTTTTTAGTGCTTGCAACTGCTAAATAAGCCACCATGGGCCCAAAGAAAGCTCCTGGTGCCAGCCCTTTGGTAAAGGGCTGAGAGGGGAGAATGTCTTCTTAAGTGATTCAGTGATTCTGCAATATGTTATGATACTAAAACAGCAGGAGTTGATAAAGGCTATAGTGCCAGCCAGCGATAAAGTGTAGCATTAACAATGTAGCAAGTAAGTTAAGTCATTAACCCTTTGGTTGTCGCGAGGCCCTCTCCCAAACTCGTAGCCTCAATATAAATAACACAGAAACCTCATATACACTCTAGAATGAATAAAACATCATTACATATGTGGCTAGTGGTGACTGCGGCGGCAGGAGTTTGTTTGGAGACAGGACAAGATAGTCCTTCAATGACACTAATATCAACACTTCGGCTTATTTATCTATCACAATTCATATAATATGACATAATAAACAATATAAATATAAATAACACAGAAACCTCATATACACTCTAGAATGAATAAAATGTCATTACATATGTGGCTAGTGGTAGCGGCGGCAGGAGTTTGTTTGGAGACAGGACAAGATAGTCCTTCAATGACAATTTATCTACAGTAGATCGTCATTTAGCACAAGATTATGTTGCACGTTACGGGTATTGCATGATTGAAGAATTGCGGCACATTATTATCTAACACGACGTAAAAATGATATTACACGGTATGCAGGACGGGAAAAAAAAATTGAGCCCACAGGTCCTTCACAAACCATCCCACTAACAGAATATTTGCCCAACCAAATTTTCAATGCTCCCCAAGCAATAAGCTTCGATAATTCTATTCACTCATGCGCAAGTCCGACTCAAATAAAATCGTGTGTGGGGGGAAGTACCCTGGCTAGTTTGTGTGGGGAAGTATCCTGGCTGGTTTGTGTGGGGAAGTATCCTGGCTGGTTTGTGTGGGGAAGTATCCTGGCTGGTTTGTGTGGGGAAGTATCCTGGCTGGTTTGTGTGGGGAAGTATCCTGGCTGGTTTGTGTGGGGAAGTATCCTGGCTGGTTTGTGTGGGGAAGTATCCTGGCTGGTTTGTGTGGGGAAGTATCCTGGATGGTGTGTGAGGTGATGGTCACTTGCCCATAAACAATGGCTTTGTTTATGGGCTGACACTCCAACCTTCATTATCTCTGTCATATTTTTATTAATTTGGGCGTCTTTATCATGCTGCTACGTTATTTATGTTATACCTAATATTATTCTATAATAAATATGATAGGTAGATAACTTATTGATAGTAATAATAACTATTATTATACAATATTTTAGTGTGGTGAGCTCACACCTCCACACGCCATGGTGGTCCGTGAGTAACTGAGCTGAGAGAGACTGCTAGCCCATCTCCCTCATAGCACCGCCAACCATTCAACACTCTACGAATATAATATCAGTTTTTATTAATTTGTGCATCTTTATCATGCTTCTACGATATTTATGTTATACCTAATATTATTCTGGAATAAATATGATAGGTAGATAACCTTTATTGATAGTAATAGTATTATTTTACAATACTTTATAGTGCCGTGAGCTAACATATCCTCACGCCATGATGGTCCATGAGCAACTGAGACACTGCTCCACTTCTCGCTCTCAGCCCCGCCCACCCTTCAATACCTATATATCAGTTTTTATTAATTTATGCATCTTTATCATGCTTCTACATTATTTATGTTATACCTAATATTATCCTGGAAAAAATATGATAGGTAGATATTATTTATTGATAGTAATAGTATAATTATACAATAACAAATCTAGAAGCAGTGCTTTGAAACTGGGTCTAGACCAGCTGATGATGCCTTACCGTCAGCTGTATAATGTACTGCAGGGTAAAAGAGCCCAGAGATCTATTACAGCATTTATGCACACTCCAATACAACCATCGACTTTAATACCAGAACCTCTACCATCCACTTCTGCCGACAACCAACAACCATCCACCTCATCCCAGTAGGGCCACACCATCCATATCCACTCTCTTCACAACCATCCACAAACATCATTACCCACAATTTAAGGTAAGAAATACTATTTCTATTGCATTTGTAGTCTTAAGCAGTAATATATCACAACAATGAACTACAATTACATATTCACCTTCAATTTTTGCAAGATCTGTTGGTCTAAAAAAAACTTGTTTGGGTTTTTGGGGACTCCCAGGAATGTAACCCTATTTTTCCCATAAGTTCTTTTAATTATCTAACATGAAATTATCTAACACAACGTTTTCAGGAACGTAACTACCGTGCTAAATGACGATCTACTGTATCACAATTCATCTAATATGACATAATAAACAATATTAATAACTTAAAAACATGACATATACTCTAGAATGAATAAAATATGTCTACAAATGTGAGGACTGGTGGAAGTGTGTTGGTGTTGTTGGGTTTATAAGGGCCACTGACCATAAGCCGTACATATAGTGGTAGTGGTGGGTGGCAGCATAAGCCCTCAACAATATTCACACTGAAACAATGTACGTAATTTATAAATAAGAAATATTTACACTTTATAAATAAGAAATACGTATTTACACTTACCTTGGAGGAGCTGGCAGAGGGCGGCGTTGTTCTCAGTGCCCCTATACAGTACCTAAAACAACAATGAAAGAGTTAAGATTCTTGTCATTTTTCTATCTCTTAATCGTTCAACTTACTTGCTACACTGTTAATGCTACACTTTATCGCTGGCTGGTGCTATAGCCTTTATCGACTCCTGCTGCTTTAGTATCATACATATAGAATCAGCCCTTTACCAAAGGGCCCCATGGTGGCTTATTTCACAGTCACAATCAATAAACAAGCACCAAAATGAACGGATGAATGGATGAACATGCAGAGTATTCCTTACTCAACGAGAGAGAGATGCAGACTGAGTTTGATATGCATGAGGAAGTGGCATCCACGGTGGGTTGACTCGTCCCATACGGCCGCTAACCAGGAGCCGAAAAACCGGCCGCTAACCGAGTTGGCCGCTAACAGGAACAGCCTCTAACCGAGGGTCCACTGTATATGTCATGTTTCTATGTTATTAATATTGTTTATTATGTCATATTAGATGAATTGTGATAGATAAATAAGCCATAGAGTTTATATTAGTGTCATTTTGAAGGACTATCTTCTCCAGTCCACAAACACACCCCTGTCGTCGGCACAGTTCCAAACATTCGCCAGAAACAGAACTCTCTGGAACACTTTTTTGAGCAACAGGGGTCCAGTGACTCTCAAGCTGGTCCTAGTGGCATTAAAAAAAAAAGAAGGGAAGTAACCCAGGAAAAGGACTTGGTATCTGAAGTGTTAATGGAAGGGGATTCCCCCTTCCAAACACTAGCAACTACTCCTTCCTCTCCCCTCCTTCCATCTTCCACACATCAACAACTCTTCAATAAAGGTAAGTGTCAAGTTATTACTGTTTTATGTACTTTATATCTCATTCTTTTCTGTGTAATTTAATGTGGAAACAATATTTATTTTAATACTTTTGGGTGCCTGAAACGGATTAATTGAATTTCCATTATTTCTAATGGGGAAAATAGATTCGGATTAAGTAATACAGTGGTACCTCGAGTTACGATATTTCTTCGTTCGAGAATGCTGTTCAAGTGCCATTACCAAACGAATTTATCCCCATAAGGAATAATGTAAAATAGACTAGTCCTTTTACACCTCCAAAAATATACTTACAAAAGCATTTAAAAAAATAAACTTACATAAAAGGGCGATTTTGGGGACCATCGTAACTCGAGGTACCACTGTATTCGGTTTAAGTAGCGCTCTCTGGAACGGATTAATTACGTAATCCAGGGGTCCATTGTACATAGATTTATCATACATAGCAGCATATGTTTGGAGAACCTAGGATAACCCAAAAAAGTCACTTATTTCCATTAGGGTCCCTGCACCCTGTACCATATGGTATTATGTACCATATGGTGCAATATACCATATGGTGTACCATATGGTACATTGTACTACCTGGAGTCTACCTGGAGAGAATTCCAGGGGTCAACGCCCCCGCGGCCCGGTCCGTGACCAGGCCTCCTGTTGGACCAGAGCCTGATCAACCAGGCTGTTACTGCTGGCCGCACGCAGTCCAACGTACGAACCACAGCCCGGCTGGTCAGGTACCGACTTTACGTGCCTGTCCAGTGCCTGCTTGAAGACAGCCAGGGGTTTGTTGGTAATCCCCCTGATGTATGCTGGGAGGCAGTTGAACAATCTTGGGCCCCTGACACTTATTGTGTTGTCCCTCAACGTGCTAGTGGCACCCCTGCTCTTCATTGGGGGGATGTTACATCGCCTGCCGAGTCTTTTGCTTTCGTAGGGAGTGATTTTTGTGTGCAAGTTTGGTACAGTGGACCCCCGAGTTTCGTAAAAACTTCACTCCTGAAGTCTGCTCAAGTGCCATTACCGAATGAATTTACTCCCTTAAGGAAAAATGTCACGTAGGTTAGTTTATTTCAGACCCCCAAAAATACTTTTCCACAAGCACTTACAATATTATACTTACATAAATGTACGATTTCTGGGGTTTACGAAACTCGGGGGTCCACTGTACTAAGCCCTCGAGAATTTTCCATGTGTATATAATAATGTATCTCTCCCGCCTGCGTTCTAGAGAGTACAGGTTTAGGAACTTCAAGCGTTCCCAGTAGTTGAGGTGGTTTATCGCACTTATGCGTGCGGTGAAGGTTCTCTGCACATTTTCAAGGTCAGCAATTTCACCCGCCTTGAAAGGTGCCGTTAGTGTGCAGCAATATTTTAGCCTAGATAGAACAAGCGATCTGTAAAGTGTCAACATAGGCTTGGCATCCCTGGTTTTGAAGGTTCTCATTATCCATTCTGTCATTTTTCGAGCAGATGCAATTGCTACTTTGTTATGGTCCTTGAAGGTGAGATCCTCTGACATGATCACTCCCAGGTCTTTGACATTAGTTTTTCGCTCTATTGGGTGGTTGGAATTAGTTTTGTACTCCGAAGAGATTTTAATCTCTTCACGTTTTCCGTATCTGAGTAATTGAAATTTCTCATCATTGAACTTCATATTGTTTTCTGCAGCCCATTTAAAGATTTGGTTTATGTCTGCTTGGAGTCTAGCCGTGTCTTCAACGGTGGACACTGTCATACAGATTCGGGTGTCATCTGCAAAGGAAGACACAGCACTGTGGCTTATATCCCTGTCAATATATGATATGAGGATGAGGAATAGGATGGGAGCAAGTACTGTGCCTTGTGGAACAGAGCTTTTCACAGTAGCTGCCTCAGACTTTACTCTGTTGACTACTACTCTTTGTGTTCTACATGTTAGGAAATTATAGATCCATCTACCAACTTTTCCTGTTATTCCTTTATCACGCATTTTGTGTGCTATTACACCATGGTCACACTTGTCAAAGGCTTTTGCAAAATCTGTGTATATAACATCTGCATTCTGTTTATCTTCTAGAGCATCCAGGACCTTGTCGTAGTGGTCAAGTAGTTGGGACAGACAGGAGCGGCCTGCTCTAAACCCATGCTGTCCTGGGTTGTGCAATTGATGGGTATCAAGATGGGTGGCGATCTTGCTTCTTAGAACCCTTTCAAAGATTTTTATGATATGGGACGTTAGCGCAATTGGTCTGTAGTTCTTTGCTATTGCTTTACTGCCCCCTTTGTGGAGCGTGGCTATGTCTGTTGTTTTTAGTAGCTGCGGACGATCCCAGTGTCCATGCTTCCTCTCCATAAGATGTTAAAAGCATGTGATAGGGGCTTCTTGCAGTTCTTGATGAACACGGAGTTCCATGAGTCTGGGCCTGGAGCAGAGTGCATGGGCATGTTATTTATTGCCTTTCGAAGTCATTTGGCGTCGTGGTGATGTCAGAAAGGCATGCGTCTGTCAAATTCTGTGGCACTCTCATAAAAAATTCATTTAGGTTTTCGATTTTCAGTCTGGTTAGTGGCTCACTAAAAACTGAGTCATACTGGGACTTAAGTAACTCACTCATTTCCTTGCTGTCATCTGTGTAGGACCCATCCCGTTTAAGTAGGGGCCCAATACTGGTTGTTGTTCTCGACTTTGATTTTGCATAGGAAAAGAAATACTTTGGGTTTCTTTCAATTTCATTTATGGCTTTTTGTTCTTCCCGTGTCTCTTGATTCCTGTAAGATTCCTTTAGTTTTAATTCAATGTTTGCTATTTCTCTGACTAGTGTCTCCCTACGTATTTCAGAGATATTGGCCTCCTGTAGCCGCTCCGTTATTCTTTGCCTTCGCCTGTATAGGGAGCGCCTCTCTCTTTCTAGTTTGCATCTTCTCCTCCTTTTCCTTAAGGGAATTTGCCTTGAGCAAACTTCGAGTACCACAGAGTTAATTTGTTCTAGACATAGGTTGGGATCCGTGATGCTTAGGCAATCTTCCCAGTTTATATCATTTAGGACTTGATTTACTTGGTCCCACCTTATGTTTTTGTTATTGAAGTTGAATTTGGAGAAAGCTCCCTCGCGGCTGATCACATTTTGTTGATCTGGGGCTCCCCGCATGCATGTCTGGACCTCTATTATGTTGTGATCTGTGTATATTGTTTTTGATATGATGACATTTTGTATCAGATCATCATTGTTGGTGAAGATGAGGTCCAGCGTATTCTCTAATCTTGTGGGCTCCACTATTTGCTGGTTTAAGGTGAATTTGTTGCAGAGATTTAAAAGTTCATGCATGTGTGAATTTTCATCTGAGCTGCCTCCTGGTGTTATCTCTGCTACCACATTGTTTGCAATGTTCCTCCATTTTAGGTGCCTGAGGTTGAAATCCCCCAGTAGCAAGATGTTGGGGGCAGGAGCTGGAAGATTTTCCAGACAGTGGTCAATTTTCAGAAGCTGTTCCTGGAATTGTTGGGACGTTGCATCCGGGGGCTTGTAGACAACCACGATGACTAGGTTTTGATTCTCGACCTTTATTGCTAGTACTTCAACTACATCATTTGAGGCATTTAGTAGTTCTGAACATATAAGTGACTCTGTGATATACAGGCCAACCCCCTTTTGCCTGTTCACTCTGTCACACCTGTATAGGTTGTAGCCCGGGATCCATATTTCATTGTCCAAGTGATCTCTTATGTGGGTCTCTGTGAAAGCCGCAAACATAGCGTTTGACTCTGTATGGTACCATTGTACCATATGATACCATTGTATGATATGGTATCATTGTACCATATGGTACCATTGTACCATATGGTACCATTGTACCATATGGTACCACTGTACCATATGGTACCACTGTACCATATGGTACCACTGTACCATATGGTACCACTGTACCATATGGTACAATGGTACCATATGGTTCAAAACCATAGAATTCCTCTTCAGATCCACTTCCATCAGTCTTAGAACTAACTTGAGAAGAGGAGAGTCAGAATCCGCCCGGGGAGTGAGAGCTTCCTTGCCGCTAGGGATGGTGAACAAAGCAAATTAGGCGGCGTTCCCACAATGCCATGCAGGCTCCCAGATTTTTGTATAGTGTGCACACTGACCACACAGACCCATTCTCTTAGATGTAGGCCTATCAGCCTTCTCGTGCTAATTTTGAGGCCGCTAGAATTTTGGTGTAGTCCTACGGTTTGGACCCTCACCTCAAAGCCGTAGAACTATGGCACGGACCCTGAAAGGCTTAAATGCTCTCACAAATGAAGATTGTCTATTTACTCAGATTAGTTAGTGTCATAATTCTTCCTCAAGTAAACTTAATTACTAATTTTAATTCTTCCTTAGTTAAACTATACTCTTAGTAAATTTTAAGTTATTTTCAAACTTTTCCAGAGTGCATAAGAATATTTATCCTGATCTGTGACACAAAGCCTAGATACACTTTCTTCAACCTTAATTAAGTAGTTTATTTGGTCCGTAATTAGTCTTCTTGACATGCTTTGTAAAACATTATACAGCATAATGTATCCAAGCAACTGTAACCAACCTGTAACCTTCAAAACTGTAACTAACATGTAACCTTCAAAACTGTAACCAACCTGTAACCTTCAAAACTGTAACCAACCTGTAACCTTCAAAACTGTAACTAACCTGTAACCTTCAAAACTGTAACTAACCTGTAACCTTCAAAACTGCAACTAACCTGTAACCTTCAAAACTGTAACCAACCTGTAACCTTCAAAACTGTAACTAACCTGTAACCTTCAAAACTGCAACTAACCTGTAACCTTCAAAACTGTAACCAACCTGTAACCTTCAAAACTGTAACTAACCTGTAACCTTCAAAACTGTAAACTCACCCATTGTGCCCTTAATGTATTTAAATGGAAATAATTCTTTTTTTACCATTATCTACTCTTTATGTAAAAACTGGTAGTACAAGCAAGATGTTACTAATACATTATTAACATATTTCATCGAGATGTAAATAGTGCTAGCCCACATGAGATGTTATTACCAGCAAGCGTGCTGATACTACAATTAAAAAACTGCAACATATCTCCACCCCTACTTCAGAATGCAGACACTGTACTTCTTACTTCCACAACTTAAGTCTGGCTAACTGGTTTCCCTGAATCCCTTCATAAATGTTACCTTGCTCACACTCCAACAGTATGCCAAGTCATAAAATCCACTTGCCTCCAATCACTCCTAACATGCTCACACATACTTGCTGGATGTACAAGCCCCTTATACACAAAACCTCCTGTACCCTGCCCTCCAAACTTTATTAGGATGACATCTACCCTTTTTTTCTTCCAGTACAGATTTATAGGCCCTCCAAGTCATCCTATGTTGATCCATCCTCTCTAAATGTCCGAAGTACAGTGGAACCCTGGATTTCGTACTTAATCCGTTCCAGAAGGTCAATCTAAATCTGAAATGTATGAAAACTGAAGTAATATTTCCCATAAAAATAATGTAAATCCAATTACTAATACGTTTCAGACACCTAAAAGTACAGTCAACCCTCCGTTTTCGTGTATCTCTATTTTCGTGTGTTTCAGTTTTCGTGCAGTTTTTTCGCGGAAATTTTACCTCCGTTTTCGGTGATTACCTCCGTTTTCGTTCATGGTACGGAACCTGTCCAGTACCCAGCGCACATACAAAGCCCACAAGCCCGCCTCCCACGCACATTCTCAGGCAGTGTAGTATTGTTTCTGGTTGAGTGAACATTATCCTGCGAGTTCATACAAAACATTTCTTAACAATCCATTGCTTTTGGCCCTTGATTATTGTGTGTGACTGCTAAATAAGCCACCACGGGCCCAAAGAAAGCTCCTAGTGTCAGTCCTTTGGTATAGAAAGTGAGGAACACCATAGAATTAAAGAAATAAATCGTAGCAAAATATCAAAGTGGAGTCGATAAAGGCTATAGCACCAGTCAGCGATAGTGTAGTGTAGCAAGTAAGTTAAGCCATTATCGATAGAAAATGACGACACGAAACTTAACTCCTCCATTGTTTGTTTGAGGAGTATAGGGACACTGAGACCAGAGCTGCCCTCTGCCAACATCTCCAAGATAAGTGTAAATATTTCTTATTTATATAAGTGTGAATATTTCTTATTTATAAATTAAAGTGTAAATATTTATTTATAAATTAAAGTGTAAATATTTCTTATTTATAAATTATATACATTGTGTGAATAGAGCTGGTGGCGGCCTGTTGCTGCCGCTGACCATCACCAACAGTGGCCCTTATACCCAACAACAACACTACCACCAGTTCTATCATACATAATGACATATTTTATTCATTCTAGAGTATATATCATGTTTCTATGTTATTAATATTGTTTATTATGTCAGATGAATTGTGATAGATAAATAAGCCGTACAGCTGATATTAGTGTCAAATTGAAGCATTTTGTCCTGCCTCCCAACAAACTCGCCTCCCTCTCTCCTCCTCTCCATCTTCCATACACCAACAAGAGTAGCCAATAAAGGTAAATGTGATGTTAAATGTTCATTTATACATGTTATTAGTGCTTTATATTTATTTGTCATTCTTTTCTGTATGTAAATCTATATTTAATCTCTAAAAAATTATTTTTTGTTAATACTCCTGGGTGTCTGAAACGGATTAATTGAATTTACATTATTTCTTATGGGGAAAATGGCTTCAGTTTTCGTTGATTTCGGTTTTAGTCGATCCCTCTGGAACGGATTAAGCACGAAAACGGAGGGTTTAATGTATTAACAAAAAATACATTTTATAGAGAATAATGTAGTTTTACATACAGAAAACAATGAGAAATAAATATAAAGGACTAATGAAATGGATAAATGAACATTTAAATAACTTTTACCTTCATTGAAGAGTCTTGTTGGCATATGGAAGAAATTGAGGAGGTGGGAGGGAGGAGAGTTTATTGTTTGGAGACAGGACAAAATACAGTGGACCCTTGAATTTCGTGATTAATCCATTCCAGAGTGTCCTGAAATTCAAAATTCACAATTTTCAAAACCATTTTCCCATAAGAAATAATGTAAATCAAATTAATCAGTTTCAGACACCCAAAAGTATTAAAAAAATATTTTTTTACATGAAATGTACATTTATCTACACAGAAAACAATGAGACATGAAAAATAAAACAATAATAACATGACACTTACCTTTAACCCTTTGAGGGTCCAAGCCGTAGAGCTACGCATTGTCCACAGGCTCCAAGAATTTAAAAAAAAAAAAAAAAAAAAAAAAATTTTTCTTATGAAATGGTAGAGAATCTTTTTCTAAAGGTAATAAAATAAAAAGTACAAAATTTGGTGGAAAACTGACGAAATTATACTATCGTAAATTAGACAGTGTCAGTGATATTTAAATTTTGGCGATTTTGCCTACTTTGACCCCTATTTTAGGCCAATTATATTATTCCAGTTGACCAAATTCTTAGATATTTCGTTAGTATTACTTCTATTTTATTGAATGAGCACAAGAAACTGCCCAATCAACTTTTTCAAGTAGCTAATAAAGTGATCAGAAATTGGTAATTTCGCCAATTTCACACAAAGTTCAAAATATTACAATTTCAAAACAGCGACCAGAATAAAAATGCAGGCAAAGAGCTGGCATTAGGAGCTTTCTTTGGGCCCATGGTGGCTTATTTAGCAGTTGCAAGCACTTAAAAGAATGAAATATTAAGAAATGTATCGTATGAACGAGTGAGGTGATCGTCACTCGCTGACTCTGAATGGTGCTTGTGTGCCCACGGCGCTGGGAGGCCGCTCGGATGCATTTCATACGACCGCCGATTTCTAAGCCAAATCACGAACATCAAGCCAATATTTTGATGAAAAAAATTTCCGATTTTTAAATTTCACGATATTCAAGGGGGACAAAATTCAAGGGTCCACTGTACTTGAATATGACACTAATATCAACTCTACAGCTTATTTACCTATCACAATTTATCTAATATGACATAATAAGCAATATTAATAACATAGAACATGATATATACAGTGGACCCCCGGAGTTCGTTAGCGTCAGAGTTCGTGAAAATCGATGTTCGTGATGTTTTTTCGCAAAAATATTGGTTCGGTGTTCATAAATCCGCTCGGAGTTCATGAATTGTCCCGGACGCGTACGCGTGGCCTGAGTGGGCCCGGGCACTCCATTCAGCGTCAGTGTGCTTTGTTTACCAGTGAGCGACCGCCACCCACGCATTCATACCATATATTTTGTCATTATTCCAGTGTTTTTAGTGCTTGCAACTGCTAAATAAGCCACCATGGGCCCCAAGAAAGCTCCTAGTGCCAGCCCTGTGGTAAAGAGTGTAGCAGGGATGCAGGGAGTGGAGCAGGGATGCAGGGAGTGGAGCAGGGATGCAGGGAGTGGAGCAGGGATGCAGGGATGCAGGGAGTGGAGCAGGGATGCAGGGAGTGGAGCAGGGATGCAGGGAGTGTAGCAGGGATGCAAGGAGTGTAGCAGGGATGCAGGGAGTGTAGCAGGGATGCAGGGAGTGTAGCAGGGATGCAGGGAGTGTAGAAGGCATGCAGGGAGTGTAGAAGGCATGCAGGGAGTGTAGCAGGCATGTAGGGAGTGTAGCAGGGATGCAGGGAGTGTAGCAGGAAGGCAAGAACTTGTTACCTGATGTCTTAATAGAAGGGGATTTCCCTTCCAAACAATGAAAAAACTTAAATCCTCTCCCCTGCTCCCGTCTTCCACACATCAACAACTCTTCAATAAAGGTAAGCGACATGTTATTATACTTTTATTCTTCATGTATCATTGCTTTCTGTGTAACTTAATGTATATTCAACGTAGAAACTAAATTTATTTTAATACTTTTGGGTGTCTGGAAAGGATTAATTTTATTTCCATTATTTCTTATGGGGAAAATAGATTCGGAGTTCGTGATATTCGGTGTTCGCCAGGCCCTCTGGAACAGATTAATCACGAACTCCGGGGGTCCACTGTACTCTAAAATGAATAAAATATGTCATTACGTATGTGGAGTGGTGGTGGTGTTGTTGTTGTTGGGTTTATAAGCCGTACATATTAGTGGTAGTGGAGGAGGCAGCAGAGGCCACCACCACTATTCACACAAACAATGTACGTAATTTACAAATAAGAAATATTTATACTTTATAAATAAGAAATATTTACACTTTATAAATAAGAAATATTTACACTTTATAAATAAGAAATATTTACACTTTATAAATTAGAAATATTTACACTTACTTTGGAGGAGATGCTGGCATTGGTTTAGGGTGGTGGAAGATAGGCAGGGCAGGTGGCGTATGTTTATCAGTGGCCCTATATACATGTACCTCCAACAACATTGGAAGAGTTAGTTTCGTGTCTTCATTTTTCTATTACTTAATCGCTAACTTACTTGCTACACTGTTAATGCTACACTTTATCGCTGGCTGGCGCCATAGCCTTTATCAACTCCTGCTGCTTTAGTATCGTACATATCTTAGAATCACTGAAGAAGGCACATTCTCCCTCTCTCTTCCTCCTCCACTTTGGTACTTTGCTACGATTTCTTTCTTTAACCCTTTGACTGTCGGAGACCCCTTTCTGAAACTGTCATTCTATGTCGGAAATATTCGAAAAAAAAAAAAAAATTTCTTATCAAAATGTTAAGATTATTTTTCTGATTGTTTTTATCCTAAAACAGATTTTTGCCATCAATATTTACCGAGATATGGAGGTTAAAGTTGGCAGAAAATGAGCGCGTATGGCAACAGCGTGAATGCCACTCACTCGGTAAACATTTGTTTACTTCCATTCGTAGATTTCTTGTTTTTTCACTATTTTCTTTTTACGTAACTTAT